>JBBPPG010000079.1:0-55752 GCA_038091855.1 Leccinellum luteum | reverse complement strand
GCGTGGTGGGCTGGACACGCTTGCGCCTCCTCGTAGGCTGAGCCGCTGGCTTTCTTTCCCTATCATGGGGAAGAGGTTCACGAGTCAACAGCGGTCTCATTTCCCTAGACCTCTGTTGCAAAATAAAAATAAGGGTCAGAACGAAAATGAAGGACTGATGAGAGCGACGTACCGCTGCCGATTCTCTGCGATGGTGGGTACCTTCAATATGGGAGACCGGGAGATCGTGCATCTGAATGGTAGACAGGACCGTCGTAGGAGGAGTACTAGATGAAGACAATACTGAGGAGATTTTTCGTTCTCTGCTTGGCCTACAAACGAATCAGTGGGAGCGATATATACTACGAGACGGACCGGTATTTTTTGGGTCCCATTAGGAGCACGTTTGAGTGATAAAAACGCGCCTGCCTGGTGCCGTAGCTGTGGGGATAGCGGTAACACTGATCAGTCATAATGTAGGCGGGTACGTTAGGTCACTGAAGACGAGGTGATGGTTCATATCCAAGGCCTTGCCGAATCATTTTGGTACTCCGCCACCTGGAACAACAACCATATCTTGACTTGGCTAGTACGAACTTACAGGACGACCACACCATCACCACCGTCGAGTACCACGTTGAACAAGATCGTTGATCATGTCGTCTAGTATAGAACTAATCAATCCAAAAGCTGAAAGCGTTCGTCGCGCTGCGGCGTTGCAGGTAATTTCATCTCGCTGCATGTCTTTCCTTGTCCGCATCCTCCCACCAGGTCAACACAACAGGTGCGATGGGTCTCGCGAATGTGGTGAAGGGTAATCTCGGTAAGCGTCGTGCACGCCATATCGTCCCTCCGTTCCGCGATCGAATCTCCCTCAGGTCCAAGAGGGACGCTCAAGATGCTCGTGGATGGTGCTGGCCAGATCAGGATGACAAAAGACGGCAAAGTGCTTCTTTCCGAGATGCAGATACAGAATCCCACTGCAGCGATGATCGCTCGCACTGCCGTCGCCCAGGACGATCAAGTTGGCGATGGCACCACCTCCGTCGTCCTCCTCGTAGGAGAATTGCTCAAACAAGCAGATCGCTACATCTCAGAAGGCGTGCATCCTACCGTCATAGGAGAAGGCTTTGATCTCGCGAAGAAAGAGGCTTTAGCCGTTCGTGTCCGATGCTGGCCCGCTTCCGCCCAGTACTGACGCAAACAACCGCAGTTCCTTGACACGTTCAGACAGCCATCAAAACTGGATCGGCCAACCCTGATTAATGTTGCACACACTTCGCTTGCAACCAAGCTGCACGCCTCGCTAGCGAAGCAGCTCGCAGCTGACGTTGTAGACGCCGTGCTCACCATCAGGCCACCGCCGCCCCCCAGAGGCACGTATTTAATCTCAGAATCAGGGTCTACACGCTAAAAGTTTACTGCAGAAGCCAAAGATCAATGGAGGGACCCTATTGATCTTCACATGGTTGAAATTATGAAAATGCAGCACCGCACGGCCTCGGAAACCCAGCTTGTGCGTGGTCTGGTCATGGACCACGGCGCAAGACATCCGGATATGCCAAAACGCGTCGAGAACGCCTACATTTTGACGTTAAATGTCAGTCTTGAATATGAGAAAACGTACGTAGCCGCGCACAGCTTGCTACTCAACTCTAAATTCACAAAACCTTAGGGAGGTTAATTCTGGCTTCTTCTACTCGTCGGCAGAACAGCGAGAGAAACTTGTTGAGTCTGAGAGACGTTTCGTGGACGCCAAAGTCAAAAAAATCGTTGAGCTCAAAAATCTCGTCTGTGACCAAGCTGTCGGCGGCAACGAAAAACCAAAAAACTTCGTTGTGATCAACCAAAAGGGAATAGACCCGCTCAGTCTCGATATTCTCGCAAAAAATGGCATTTTCGCCCTGCGGCGTGCCAAGCGACGCAACATGGAGCGGTGCGTTTCCGACATTGGGACGTAATACGATGGCTATTGATCACACAGACACTATTCGCCTTATCCGACAGGTTGCAGCTCATTTGTGGAGGCATAGCGCAAAACTCCGTCGATGACCTCATTCCGGATATTCTCGGCTGGGCTGGTCTCGTCTATGAGCACACTCTTGGAGAAGAGAAATTCACGTTCCTCGAGGACGTAAAGGACCCCAAGAGCGTTACGCTCCTGATCAAGGGCCCCAACGCCCATACAATACAACAAATTCAGGATGCACTTCGCGACGGTCTTCGTGCGGTAAAGAACGCACTCGAAGACGAATCTTTGATCCCGGGCGCGGGCGCATTCGAAGTCGCCTGTGCTGCCCATCTCAGCGGACCCATCAAAAAGGCTGCAAAGGGAAGGGTCAAGATGGGCGTACAGGCTTTTGCAGACGCGCTGTTAATCATTCCAAAGACCCTTGCTCAGAACGGTGGTTTTGACGTTCAGGACGTCGTCGTAGCCCTGCAGGTGCGTTGTACCTTTTTATGGATTTATTATTATCGGCAGCGATCTCGATCTCGGTCCAAGTCGTTTTTTTAAATACCTTCTTTGCTGACACATATATTTGTTGTGTTTCCCACTTCAAGGACGAGCAATCGGAAGGCAATGTCGTTGGTATCGACCTCGAGTCTGGCGAGCCCTTCGATCCAACGGTCGAGGGGATCTGGGATAATTACAGGGTGAAACGACAGATGTTGAACTCCTGGTGAGTCTAGCCATGTCAGTCTCTCCACCAACGCGTGTTGTGCTCATTTAGGTACGCAGTTCCGTCATCGCCGTAAACTTGTTGTCCACAGATGAAATTCTGCGGGCTGGACGGAGTTCGCTCAAGCCAGATGGCCAATCTTGATAGATAGCGAGCGTCGCTTGTGCACTGTTATCTTTCTTCTAATGTCAAATCCCGGATGAATTCGCCAAACCACGTTCGTGAACTATGAACATTAATCGACTATACTGTTCGTACAATACCTGAAATGTGACATGCCAAGGTAAAGATGGTGAACGAAGCATAAATTATTTAGTATTATAACGCGGCTGAGAGTCAAGCAAACGAATAATCAAGTGGCGAGCAAAGAAGAGGGAATAAATTACACCAAATGCACATCTTCAGTACGACGAACGGCTCTCCAATGTCAATCAGAAAGTATATCTGATGCAGAATCCCACCCAGCATGGACGAGATGCGTCGGCGAAGTCAACTCATCGCCACAGAAGGAAGCAGACTTCTTCAGGTAATGAGACATGGGCGTCGCCTGGGCGTTCTTCCAGGGCACGACTGCTGGGAGCTCTGTGGTGTATGTAACGCGGAGATGAGAAAGGGGGTCTTCACTTGCGGATCGTTCGTGGTTCTCTGGGGTTTCTGCGAGGAGGCCCTCAACAGCACGGTCGTCGTCGGAGTTTGTACTGTCTAATGATTGTTCAATAGGAAACGCTGTGCGAGGCTTCAAAATATAGTCCGAGAACTCCCCCACCTGCGAGCATGCTCAATTCTGTGGATATGAAAGGGCTAGCAAACCATACGTACGGCCTCAGTTGCTGCTTCTGAGGTGGTCTGAGTAGCAACGTCGACTATCGTGAGCTTCTGCGGTGATACCGATCGACCAGCAAGTATTGTCCGTGTACTCAATGTGGTCGATATCTCAGATGAGGTGGAGAAAGATAAATTATTTTCTTCAGGAAGCGAAGATCTCGGTCGTAGTCTTTGGCTCCGACGAGTCCCGGTCCCTGACTCTAACGGTGACTTGGTGGTTGAAGACCATCGTCGCCTGGCAAAATTGATGGGGGATGGTTTGAACGTCAGGATGGTGGAGACACTGTGCATTGCACGGCGCGGCGTGGGTGGACGTAGTGCAGGCTCTACGAATTTGCTGTCAACACTAGGTTTGTCCTGGAATGGAAACTGGTCTGGACTGGGGATGGGCAGTGGGGTGCGATCTTGGGGAGTAACAGGTCCATTACTCTCGCTCTCTACGGTAGGAAGGGAACCTTCAGCGTCTTCATCGTCAGGGGAAGAGACTTCGGTAGGAGCAGGAGCCCATGTCCTACGAGCGAAATTCGTGGGGTTAGGTCGACACAGAAGACTAGCGTTCAAGCCTTTGAACTTTAATGAAGAGGAACCGCTGGGATTGTGCGGAACCGGATCTTCATCTCCGTCGCCAGAACGCGGGCTGCTCCGTAACTTTTTGCTCGGATGGGATGAATCATCAGGAGTAACGGCGCGTCTGCGTTTCCTGCTTGCAGGTGTGGGGAGGTCCACAGCATCTTCGTTAGCTTCCTGCTTATCACCAAGCCATCGTTCCACCTTTGCCCTTTGCAGGAACTTCTGCGCCCGCTGTGAACCACCTAAGCAGCCAATCCTCCTCCTCACGAATCTCCCGTTAGTAGTCGCTTTCTTGCCGAAACGACCATTCGAGTCTCTAGGCTGACATTTGACCGCCAATGACTTCGGCCTAAGGTTGCCTCGCGATGATGATGGGCTGCCAGGCTCACCCCTTGACCTCAAGCTCACTGGGGAAGAGATGCGAGGTCGTACGATCTTGATAGTTGTAGAACCTAGCGACTTCGGAGGTGGCTGTGTGCGAACTGGTCCGGCTGGGGATGACTTGCGAGGTCTGCCTCGTTTGCGTTTAGGCAGCTCCTCCGCCATAGGGTGCTTGCGAGGACGACCACGCTTCCGTTTAGGAACCATCAAAATTTCCTTTGCTTTGTCCGACATCTCCACTACAGGTGCCTGTTCAGTCCTTCGTTTCTTTGCTGGCCGCTCCTCACCACCAACTGCATGCTTAGATTCCGCAAGCACGTTCTTTTGGGCTGGACGCCTAGAAAGCGATTCTCCGTCATCCCGAGGAACCGGAGCTATGACCTGACTTGCTAAACGGGCAGGCCATGGTTGGGAATAAATGGCAAAGTGGCGCATGCATCTGGCGCAGAGATAAGTGCCACAACGTGAGATAACGACCAGTAATTAAATGAACGGAAATCTCGACATACCGAGGACACTCCTGCGGTTCCTTGCGTTTCTTGCCTCGCCGTGGCGTCGTGTCAAAGTTGAGACCCCAAACAATTTGATTGTCGACGGAAATCATTGGCAGAACGTTGTGGCATGTTACGCAGGTGGGCAATGGTCGTCCGTCTGGCCCTAAGGGTGCAACCTGGTTGGTGGTACTCCAAGGCTCGTTCCTATCATGTATTGAGGGGCGCGTGCGCAAAATTCGTGCTTCAGGTTCCTCCTTGACTGAAATTCTATCCTTTTCCTTACTATTAACGGGCGTGGACAGCCTGCTCGCACTTCGTGTTGTGGTACATCGAGAAGGCGGTTGTGCAGGGTCAGATAGCGCAGGTGTGAACGATTTGGTGGAAACATCAGGGGTAGCTGTAGCAGATGTTTTCTGCCGCTTCCGCGTAGACCTGACCTGGGCCCTCGGACCATCGGCTAAGTCAGAATGGCAACTGATAGGAGGAACGGAACTATTGGAACGACAAAAGGGTCAAAATATGAACGCTCGATACATTGCCAACACACCTCGAGGCCGATCTTCGAGATGCTGATCGAGGGACGGAAGAAGAATGCGTTCCCAGCTCCAAATCAACGTCGGCGACGTCCGAAGCATTTGCGAGTGGCTTGTTTACTTCTTTATCTTCATCATCACTCTCGTCCGAATCGTCATCTTGTTCCTGGATGATTGCGTAGACTCCGCGGCGAGTTCTGCGCTCGTTCACATTGCCAACCGCAGTCTGCATAGGCTCGGAATCGGTGAGATCATCGTCCGACGCTCCGGCTTCCGATTCGCAGCCGGACGGTTCGCCTTCAGGACTATAGCCACCCCGACCGTTCTTCTCGCATGTTTCGCAAAGACAATATCGGTTCTTGCTGCCAACTAAACGGCCAAATCAGGCATAGGGCGCAAGAGAGGATTGCATATACTGACAATAACCATCGCCGTAATGTGCTGTGATTTCTTCACCGACGGCGATAGGCCGGATCACACGGAAAGTGATGTATTTGCCTTCCCGAAACAACTCGCAGTTGTTCTCACAATCGTGCTGTATAGAAAAAATTGTAATGAGTTCTGGGGTTGAAGACGACGTCATAACTCACGTTCACGAATCGAGCAGGACCAAGGAACAAATGGTTCTTCTTCATCTGGCGGGAATGAATCACGCTAAAGTCCCTTCTGATGTCAGAATTCCTCAAATCTGTGCGTTTGAGCTCCTTGTCCTCTTCCTTGGATAGATGGGCCATTGAGCCTTTCAATTCGGCGATAACCATCCCGGGAGACAGGGGACGGGTCGCAAGGATACATAATTCGGACTTGCCAGTCTTGTGGGAATATCGAGACGTGTGCGCTATCTCAATACAGCCTCCAGGATGGTATAGTTCGAAATAACGAGAAGCGTGTCTGGCGAACCGAACTTTAGCCGGTTTTTAACGAGAGAGAAAGGTCGTACGCACGTGGCAAAGGCATTAATCTGCTTTTGTGTGTATGGTTTGAGATAGTAACGAACGGACTGGAGACTGGAAATGTGCAAGGATGAGAGATAAGGTCATGTGAATACAGAGACACGAACGCGAGGAGTTCCTCAACTGCCCGACGCACAGCGTTTTGGGGAGCAGCCTTGCATTCGACGAGCTGTGAAGAGAAAAAGGTAAATCAAATATCCAAGAGGAAGACACATATGAAGGGATAGCGTGGCAGAAGGTGAAGGTGGGACTCACGCGTCTAACAGTGGACATGAGATCGCTGGTAGGCACCTTTGGAAGTCTCCGAGAGGGATCCATCTTGTGAACGCAAAGAGGGACATTTCCTGTGCCAAGCTTTTCGACGAGAAGGTGACTGAGAAAGTCGTCGTCCCTGGAGAGGTCACGCATATTCATGATTTTGGTGGGCCGCCATGCGAGAGGGGCGGCCCGGGAAGAGTGCGCGCCTGCCACCGACGTCGAGGGCATCGAGCTCGACAGCGAAGACGACGAGGGGACGCGCTGAGGAAGGGGAAAGGGAGGGAGGGGTGTGAAAGTAGAAGGGAGAAAAATATGACGGCGGAGAGGCAGAGCAGGAGAGCCTGAATTTACGGGTCTGACACGGGTCCGGTTACGGCAAATCCAAGGTTGAAGCCCGATTACATAATCATTCAGAACTACAAGAACAAGAACAAGAACATAGCATCGGATGGATCGTTCTAACAAAGGTGACACTGGTTTTTTTTTATCACGACGTGCTAGTTCTATGCATGCTTTTGCTTGCCAGACCGCAGCTTCCTCACGTAGAACTGATTCAATTGACGTCAGTTCCGCACAGTTGATACAGGCACGTGTTTCAACCTACCTCGAGTTCCTTGCCCTCGAGGATGTACCCATCGGCGCGACCAGACTGTCCTGGTCTGCTAGAAATGGAAGCATACAGACGACCAGCGAGGAATTGTTGCTCCAAAAGTGGGTCGATTTTGGCGTCTAACAAGCGATCAGTCCCTCAGTGATGTCACCTCTGATGCGACGGTACCTTTTTTCCTCTCCTCCACGATACGTTGCAAATGGTTAGATTTTTTGGCTGGCTCTTCTCCGGCCGCAGCGGCCTTTGTAGCCCCTTTCTTGGTGATGGGCTGTGCGTACTGCATTCACGAGAGATGCTCAGTAAACCATAAAAGTCTATCCAACGATGTCTACTCACGTGAGCTTCGTACCACTGTCGGAAGGGAGTCGCATCGATTTGGATGATGGCGCCCTTGACGAGGGTATTGGTGCGGACCAACTCGTTGTTGGAAGAATTGTAGACCTGAGTACCGTGAGCACTTTTGACGCATATACTAAGATGCAGACGCACGACACCGATGATACGGGTCTTCCTGGTGGTGTGCTCCGAGCCCCAGGCAAAGTTGCCAGAGTCGAGACGGAGAGCACGATATTTGAAGTTACCACCACGAACGCGGACGGTGTGAATACGCTTCGCGCCAAGCTTGGTGTTGGCGGGTTGACGACCGAGCTCGAACTTTCTCTTCTTGCGGTAGTGGGCGCGCTGAGCACCCGTTGCGGAGCGCTTGTGCCGAGATGAACGTGAAATACCTTGAGAACGTGGTTAACCGATGAGGGACGGTGAGGAGGGGCAGCACTTACCCATGTCGAAGTCTTGAGGATGAGTGTGAAGCCACCGTTTTGATGATTAGCCACCGAAAATCTAAGGTTCGAAGTATTCAAACTCAGACGGAGAATGCCGGTATCTGTGTGGCTGTGCTTCCTTACCCCTTGTCTCCTAAGCACGGAAAACCCTTGGGCCATGCTCGAGTCGCCCACATAATAAATGGCGGGTAGTCGCCTTCTTTCTCGCTTCCTGTCGCTTCCACCTTGTACACGTCCATGTCGCTCAGCTTGAACACCGCCCACTTCAATCGCATCTTTCGCAGGCGGAAGAATGCCAGGGTGTCCCCTTTGTCTAAAGCAACACGAAGCGAGCTCAATCGCCTCGTTCATACCGCAGATTCAAATGTGCGAAAGGTATATCGCCTTCTTCATTTGTGCTTCCAGTCTCGCGTCCTCAACTCTAACCACGCCACCGTGAGGCATTCGACGCGGAGATGCAGGCATTCTTCAAACTTCACTCTCGTTATCTCTCCGAAAAGGACAGACGACGAGAGCTGTGCGTGTCCCTGATATCTCGCTTGGCAGTGGCACTCATCTCCACCCCCTAGCGATTGGGACAAGATTGAGACTCCTGACTCGGATCAGATCATCCCTTATGATCAGCTCCCAATGTCGGCAGATTCAAATGTGCTGTCCAAATTGGCGGTGCTCAAGTTCAACGGGGGTCTCGGTACATCCATGGGCACGTACTTCACTCCTAAATTATTTGCCCAACCGAGTTGTTTAACCAAATATGGTTACAGGCATGTCTGGTGCTAAGAGTGCCCTCGAGGTCAAGGACGGGATGACGTTTCTCGATCTCATCGTGAAGCAGGTCGAACATCTCAACAAATCACAGGGTGTGAATATTCCGCTCCTGCTCATGACGTCCTTCAACACACACGAAGATACCTCGCACATCATCCAGAAATATGCCAGCCAGCCGATCAAAATCACGACCTTCAACCAGTCGAGATTTCCACGGATCTTCACCGATACTCTGCAGCCTTGCCCGCACCATGCTCGTGATGACAATGAATACTGGTATCCCCCTGGTCACGGCGATTTGTACGACTCGCTCGTGCGCAGTGGCGTTTTGGACCGTTTGTTAGCGGACGGAAAGGAATATTTGTTTGTATCCAACTCTGATAATTTGAGTGCCGTGTAAGTGATGGACATTTGGCGTGCGATTGAGTTACGAACGCGTCGATCGTTAGAGTGGATCAAAGAATTCTACAGTATATGGTGAATACTGGTGTAGATTTCCTGATGGAAGTCACCAACAAGACCAAAGCCGACGTCAAGGTAAGCCCTGTTTGGGTCACTTATCTACTCAAAATGTAGCTTGTTCGATAGGGCGGCACTCTCATTCAGTATGACGGGTCGATGTGTCTGCTCGAGGTTGCTCAGGTTCCTTCAGATCATGTGGACGACTTTAAGTCTGGTGGGCATGATTTCTCTCCCCGAAGGACGTTGCGCTGATGGAATTACTAGTGCGCAAGTTCAAAATATTCAACACGAACAATCTATGGATAAACCTCAAAGGTATGGTGTTTCTAATTGGAACACAATGACAGATGGCGAGTGATCTGG
Source organism: Leccinellum luteum (assembly GCA_038091855.1). Lineage (NCBI taxonomy): Eukaryota > Fungi > Basidiomycota > Agaricomycetes > Boletales > Boletaceae > Leccinellum > Leccinellum luteum. The sequence goes on along the minus strand of JBBPPG010000079.1, from coordinate 46,093 downwards.
CAGCCCTCAAAAACGTGATGACGGCCGGGGGGATGGATCTCGATATCATTGTCAACCCAAAGGTCACCGACAACGGTCAACCCATCATTCAGGTACGATTTACGCAACGCCGCCCGGAGATTATCTCAATCTTGCGTGACCAACCCAGCTGGAGACGGCTGCAGGCGCGGCAATAAAGCACTTCAAGAATGCGCGTGGAATAAACGTTCCCCGCTCCCGCTTCCTGCCCGTAAAGTCCTGTTCGGACCTGCTCCTGATCAAGAGCGACATCTATTCACTCAAGGACGGGCAGCTTGTCGTCAACGATAACAGGCAGTTTGACAGCGTTCCGGTCATCAAACTCGGCGATCATTTCAAGAAGGTAACGTCTGATATTCATTGAGTTTACGGCACTCAACACGGGGCGTATGATACTAGATCCAAGACTTTTCGGCACGCTTCAAGAAGATACCGGCGGTTGCAGATTTGGATCATCTCACCGTCACCGGCGACGTGCACTTTGGCCGGGAAGTGTCATTGCGAGGCACAGTCATTAGTGCGTGAAAGCCTTTGCAACTTGAGGAAGGCTAACTCTTGGCGGGTTTATACAGTCGTCGCGAACGAAGGACAGCGGATCGATATACCCGACGGATGTGTGCTAGAGAATCGTATGCTCTTTCTATCTTTTTGAAAGTCCCCGAACTGACTCGAGATCATTAGGGCTAGTTTCTGGAAACCTGAACGTAATTGTGAGGCCTGATCAACTATTGTTTTCAGTATTACTGATGGTTTTCCTGGTTTTCAGGATCTGTAATAGCTCTTTTCGGTCTCGGCGGACAGTAGTGGGAACATGTAGACACTTGTAATAACTTCGAGTATATCTCCGAGTACAAACAATATCAAACACCGTTCTCGCCCGTACATTCATCATGGCAGGTGCAAGTCATCGTATGCCGTTTGCCTCTACTTTGTTCGTAGTTGCAATGTGTTAACCCATCACCAACAGCATCAGGGTTTAATCCACATCTCCCCGGTACCAAATACCAATTCCTCGCGAAAGCCCTCGGTGCAACCATGTGGTTCTTCATTTTCTACCGTGCGCGGTGAGTCGTACCCGGCTAGCTGCTCTGCACGCGCTGACGCGTCGCGGCTCTTCTTCTTTCCTCTAGCGAGGACGGCCCGAAGCTGCTGGTACGCCATCATGCACACTCCGCTGGTCGCAGGCCAACTGACGCTCGCTTCGCCCGTCTGCTAGGGGTTGCGGCATCCATGGGAAGGACACGGACACGACGACGGACATGCGGAACATCATCATTGAGGTCGTGTATAGAACGGGACTGCGCTAGCGCTGCAATGTATACTCGGTCGTATTCCTACTTTCCTTTTTGATGCCTCTTGCGTGGTGCGTAAGAAGAAAACGACGTTTCGTCCGTCTGGTGCGTGGGTAATGCCAACATTTATTGTCTAAATGCGAGTGGAACACTGAACACCAATTCGTGCGGATGCGGTGGGATTTCTTGCCACTAGCAGGGGTTCGTGCCTGCTTCTGATTTGACCCCCGATTTCTTCCCCAAGCACGGCGGGAGGATCAGGTCGGGACTCTGACGCGTTTCGTGTTTCCACGTGTCTATTCAAGATGTCGTATGTACTTGCGTTTTGAACTTCCCCAAACGCCGGTAACCCCACCCATCGCGCACCAAGCCTGGCAAGAGCGCAAGGGTATAAGTGTGATGGGGAGTGCCTTGCCTGTTCTTCAGTTCCCGTGCTACTTCTAAGTTCTAACCGGGTGTTATCGTGCGCGAATCGGGAATATTGCACCGGTTGGGCGGGTGCGTAGATGCAATTCAAGTTGAATAAGCAAGATGTGAAGCGAACAACGCAACACAGTGGTCGAAGAAACTTAAGTAGTCTTGATTGACCCTTATAATAGAACCTCGAGTTGTAAGTGAGTCAAAACACTTTTGAATATCTACCTACCCTACTACGAGAACTTGTTTGGCTGGGATTGAATACCTTCACCGCCACTCGGAATCCGCCTTGCTGTTCCTCCGAGTCACTCTGAGTCTTGGTAGTAGCAACAGCCTTTATTAGATATACGTGCTACCTGAGAGTACGTCGATAATACAATCATGCCGTTCCCTAAACACGACGGTGCGTACACCAAACATTCCATCATTATCCCACTTGAATCTGATTCATCTGTTCAGTATCTCAACAATTCAATTTCCCGAAGGAGGAACAAAAGGTGATCGAATACTGGCGCGAGATCGACGCGTTCCAGACGAGCTTGAAGCTTTCCGAAGGGATGCCAGAGTACGTCTTCTTCGATGGACCACCTTTCGCCACTGGTTTGCCACACTATGGCCATCTCTTGGCTGGTACTATCAAGGTGCGATCTGATCTCATCCTATCGAGCCGAATGCTCACGTCTCTTGCGCAGGACATCGTGACTCGATATGCACACGTTACGGGTCATCACGTCACCCGTAGATTTGGCTGGGACACGCACGGTCTGCCCGTCGAGCACGAGATCGACAAGCGACTGGGCATAACTGGCCAAGATGACGTGATGAAGATGGGAATTGACAAGTACAATGCAGAATGTCGCGCGATCGTGATGCGCTACTCTTCTGAATGGCGCGCTACCGTTGAGCGGATGGGTCGCTGGATCGATTTCGACAACGATTACAAGACACTGAATACGACGTTCATGGAGAGCATCTGGTGGGCGTTCGCGGAGCTCTGGAAAAAAGAGATGGTCTATCGTGGTACGCGCGTGATGCCGTATTCGTCTGGGTGCACGACGCCCTTGTCCAACTTTGAGGCTGGGTTGGCTTATCGGGATGTCAACGATCCGGCGGTCACGGTTGCCTTTCAGCTCGTCGATGACCCTTCTACATCGCTGCTAGCGTGGACGACGACCCCGTGGACACTTCCGTCTAATCTGGCGCTGTGCGTCCATCCCGATTTCACGTACATCAAGATCCATGACAAGGAAAAGGACGCGAACTATATCCTTTGCGACAAATTACTCGGGACGCTATACAAGGATCCAAAGAAAGCCAAGTTTGAAAAGGTCGCGACGTTCAAGGGCGCGGATCTGAAAGGATGGCGATATGTACCACTCTTCGAGTACTTCACTGAGCAGGTGAGAACGTCTTCACTGGCGCTTCAAGAAAACTTGATGCTCATGTTTTGTTCACAAGTACGAGGACCGTGCATTTATTGTCGTCACTGATACCTACGTCACCGATCAAGATGGTACCGGGATCGTTCAACAAGCACCGGCATTTGGCGAGGATGATCACCGCATTGCCAGGGAGAATGGTATCGTGGCCGCGGACGAGTTGCCACCTTGTCCTCTAGATGATGCTGGGAAATTCGTTAAACCCGTCACGGACTACGAGGGTATGTATATCAAGGTCAGCCGGCACACAATCATGGGGTAGCCTCCGCTGACGATATACAGGCCGCGGACAAGGACATCATGAAGTACCTGAAGGCCAAAGGACGTCTGATCGTTCAATCCACCATCAACCATTCCTACCCGTTCTGCTGGCGGTATGTATTTTAACGAATCTTGCCGTCAGGAGTCCTCACCGAACGCCTTTTGTAGATCTGGAACGCCACTCATTTATCGGGCGATACCCTCGTGGTTCGTGAGGGTGGAACCCATCAAAGACCAGCTCGTCGCTAACAACAAGGAAACGCTGTGGTAAGAGTCCCCGGATGGCCTCTCTGGATATCCCTTCTTGAATGAACGTACTAATAGGGTTCCTCAATCTGTTGGTGATAACCGTTTCGGAAACTGGCTGGCAAACGCACGCGATTGGAATATTTCGAGAAATCGTTACTGGGGTACTCCGCTGCCGTTGTGGGCGAGCGATGACTTTGAGGAGGTCTGTCCGATCGTCATTCCACTCTAATGAATAGTTTGACATATATATTCAGGTCGTCGCCGTCGGCTCCATCGAGGAATTAGAGAGGTTGACCGGATCTACTGGAATCACTGATATCCATCGAGACAAAATAGACCACCTCACCATTCCCTCGCAAAAGGGAAAGGGTGTCCTGAAGAGAGTGGAGGAAGTATTTGATTGTTGGTTCGAGTCTGGAAGGTAAGCCCGCCTCACATATAACCTTGCTAAACGAAAAAAATAACGATGTGGGCACCAGCATGCCGTATGCCCAAGTACACTATCCATTCGAGAACAAGGAACAATTTGAGCAAAATTTCCCTGGAGACTTTGTATCTGAAGGTATCGATCAGACGCGGGGGTGGTTCTACACGTTGCTTGTGCTCTCGACCCACCTGTTTGGTAAAGCCCCATGGAAGAACTTGATTGTCACAGGTCTCGTCCTGGCTGCCGATGGCAAGAAGATGAGCAAAAGTCTTAGAAACTACCCCGACCCGAACCTGATGTTCGAAAAGTTCGGTGCTGATGCAGTTAGGTGCGCATACTATGCTCGGGTAGAAGCATGCTGTAGGCTGAAATCATGTCTTCCAGGATGTTCCTGGTGAATTCACCGATCGTGCGTGGCGAGAACCTCCGGTTTCGAGAGGAGGGTGTGCACGACGTCGTTTCTCGCGTCATGCTCCCCTGGGTCAACGCCTTCCGTTTCTTCCTCGGCCAAGCCAGTCTATTGCAAAAGACGACCGGAATCGAGTTCAAGTACAACCCTCATGCACCGCTTTCGAACAACGTCATGGATCGGTGGATCCTCGCCCGTTGCCAATCACTCATCTTGTTGTTCCGCGAGGAAATGGCTTCCTATCGACTTTACAGCATTCTCCCGCGACTTTTGGATCTCGTAGACGAACTTACGAATTGGTACATTCGATTCAACAGACGCAGACTGAAGGGTGAGGACGGTAAGGAGGACACGGTCGCTGCGTTGAACACCTTGTTCGAAACGCTGCTCACGTTGTGTCGTACGATGGTGAGTCATCCTTGTGGTGGTCCGTATCGTCGAGTTTTCTCAGCGCTGACAACGTTTCGGCGCGGGCGACAGTCTTCCTACACGCCATTTTTGACCGAAAACCTTTATCAGACGCTGCGGGAGTACATACCAGAAGATCCCTCAGTCCCAGATCCTCGTTCGGTCCACTTCTTGAGCTTCCCAGAAGTGAAAGAAGAATACTTTGACGCCGTTATCGAACGGCAAGTACAGCGGATGAAGGCCGTCATCGACCTGACTCGAAATATCCGCGAAAGACATAACGTCTCCCTGAAGGTCCGTGCTCCTTGTGACATTCTATATAGCACCGATTTGAATCGATCCATACTCGTCAGACCCCGCTAAAAGAGCTCCTGGTGTTCCACCCCGACGCCCAGTACATTGCAGATGTGACATCCCTGCAGCGGTACATCCTTTCCGAGCTCAACGTGCGCGACGTCATCTTTACGTCAGATGAATCCATGTCCGGCGTGCGCTACCGTGCGGTCGCGGACTGGGGCGTGTTGGGTCGCAAACTTCGCAAGGACCTCGCGCGCGTCAAGAACGCACTCCCCGGTGTCTCGAGCGACGCTGTGAGAGCGTACATCGACAGCGGTAAACTGACCGTCGATGGCATCGAGCTCGTCGCGGGCGATCTGACGGTCCAGCGGTATCTCGAGGTGCCGCCGGCGTCCGAAGGTCAGTACTCGACGCACACGGACAACGACGTGGTCGTGCGTCTCGACGTACAGGTTCACCCGGAGCTGATGGGCGAGTGGCTCGCGAGGGAGTTGATCAACCGGGTGCAAAAGCTGAGGAAGAAGGCGGGGTTGCAAGCGACGGACGACGTCGACGTGTATTACAAGTTCGAAGACGGGTCTGGGGCGGAGTTACTTGATGCGCTCAAGGAGCATGCAGAGTTGATTTCGAAGACGGTACGGAGCGTCCCCACTGATATCCAGGAACGAAAGGGAGGAAACCTCGTCGTCGAGGAGGAGCAAGAGGTTGCGGATGTGAAATTTTCACTGACATTAGTGAGAACTTGAAAGGAGTAAGTAAGGGATGTTTGTACTAGTATGTTTGCTGAGTAACTGGCTATGAGAGGTCTGTAGAGTAGGAGGAAACAGAAGACTACTACATGGATGTAGTATCAGTTATATACTATAGTGCATTGTGCAACAATGCATTATTAAGATACTATCTAAGAGTGTTGTTGACTACTGTCCTTAGCATGATTCAGCCTTCTTTTCCTCTTGCCAGTGGTGAAGTATGTAATAGTACAAGGCTTGCAACATGTCAGTATTATTTTTCTTACCCTCACTGCCACTGCTAGTACCAAAACCTGCTGTGAGTGTGTAGACAGCCAGGGGTATTGGAAAGTGAGCTTTGAGGTCAGGCAGCATAAACATGGGATGTGGGTGAACTTCTGGTGAAAACCTAACTGTCCCCACTCATGTCACATGTGCACCTGAGACCCTTGCCCAGCAGACTCTGAGGTGCAACTTTTTTCAACAAATTTTCTGCAAAATTATTGAAAACTGTAAGCAAGTCTAGCACATAGCATGTATACAGCATCAATTAGTGCCTCTGGGTGCTACAGAGGGGAACTCAGATGCATTTTTTTTTGACATCTTACATGCCCACCTGTAATATTCAATGGATTTGATGGAGACTCAGAGACAGTGCATGGAACTTAGAAACTCCAGCAGCCAGAACATTCCATTGGATACATTTGCTAGGCTGTTTTGCTGTCATGGTGAAAGCAATGGTGATTGGCTGTTGATAGGGTAACAATTTGGTCAACAGCTCTGCTGGTGGCCTGGAAGGGCACCAGTGGTGCCAACACTAAGGTCAAATGTAGACAGAACATGGAAGGGGCAATCAATTGATAGAGCATTGCAGAGACAACAGCCCTCTTATATATGTACAGGGTGACCATGTTACATGTGATCACAATCAGCGAGGTTTTGAATTTTTAACAATGGCAGTAGGCCTGCCACTGGCATTGCTAATAATCCATGCCCTTACACTCATTCTCATCAATATTGTGGAAGCTGTTGGCATTGATATCTGGATAAATACCATGGTAGGCAATATTGTGATCCACATCATGATGTATATGTACCTCCATCAAAGCTTGCGTTGAAGTTGCACTGGCAACACTCCTTGCAGTAGTGGCCATTGGCCTGCCAGCCTGGGGATTATGTCTATTAATATACTATCTCCTTCATTTTACAGTGTATGTCCATGCTACCATGTTTACTTCTACCTCTAGGTTGTTCCAAACTCAAAGGCTCATTTTATCTTATTGTATTTAGGAAGAACTTATCTAATCAGATTTTGTAGTGAATCCATATGCTATACAGATCATCAAGCTCTTACTCCTAGCACTCATTTCTATGGCTATGGATCACTTCATATGGCAATACATTCAAGTTTATATCTGGAAATAAAGACCCTCATCAAGTAAATAAATAAGAATGTACTACTTACCAGGTATTGGATGTGCTTCAGATTTGGAGTTCCAGAAACTTGTGCTAGTATCCTTCAGTAAGCTTCTTGCAAAGCATGACATCCTGGATGATAAAGTACTATGGATGATAAAGTACTATAGATTATGAGATGGTGCCTGTTACGATGTGCCCATATGCTCTCTTTTCCTCTCTTCTCTCTCTCTGTTTCTTCCTTACGTTTCGCTACGAGCACCACTTAACTGTACTATAGATATCTGCGTCGTCCTCATACTTCCTCCGCAGATTACTCACCATTCCCTGTTCCTATCTCCTCCGATCGCACTGCCATCCGCAGCTTCTGATTCCCTCCATACTGTGGATGATTCATCTCTTGATCCGAGCTTACTGTACACACAGCCCTCTGCAGTTTCTGACTCATTCCACACTGCAGATGACTCACTCTCTTCCATGGCATTCCATGGCATTCCATCTCGTTCGTATATATAGAGTATCACTGCGTCATGTAACCCTAAGCTAGAGCTACTCGAATATCATCGCTCTTAGCCACCTTCGTCGCCCTTAGTCCCTCCTAGGCTTCGCCTACTCAGTCCTAGAGCTTCTCAACGTTGAGACTCTTAACCCTTCGTCCCCTCCGATCCCCATAGCACTCGGAGTTCAGTCTACTCGGGTCTTGTTGACCTTCGTACCCTTTGTCCCTCGCCTTGGGTCCTATTGACCTTCATCCCCAGCCTTAGCCTTAGTACCACTTCGAGTCTACGGCCGACCCTACCTGGGCCAGTCGTAACAGTGCCACTAATATTTAAATCTATCATAAGAGGCATTGCCAGATACCACACATGAAAACCTGCTAGCAACAGGGTCAAATTAATACAAAATTTCTTAATATATATATAAACAAATCAAAACAATATGGGATAGCCTTGCATAAATTTTCCTAGAATCCCAGTTAACAGCTATGTTGCATTATGAAATATGTATTAGTGTTACTAGCTAACTTGTTTTATATGAGATATATGAAAACAATAATTTAACTTACTTTCTATATTTTCAAGATATAGACACATTGGTGGATTTTAACTATTACACCATGTGACAGGATAAACAAACAAGACATTTAGGGCATGGATATAGTATAAGTGCATTGTGTGCAATATAATATCTGAGAGTCATTGACCACCCTCAGCATGAGTAATATGTACACTTGCAATACATCAGCATTAGCAACAAGCTGAATGCACAGAAACTTCAATGCTTTTATGCAACCTCCAGCTTTCATTTGTTGAGTGTGGTCTGAGAACACTGATTGCACTCATTCCAATAGCACATGAGTAAAACCAATTGTGTTCTAAATCAGATGATGTGTAGTCTTGATTGGCTGCAAGGTATAGATTGTTGAATGGAGCCTTAGCACCTGATAGAGATTACATAAATATCCCACAATTTAGATTTTCATGGTAAAAGTATATTTGATTGGCCATTGATGAGACTATATATAATTCTATCAATTGCTTGTCACTGAATTGTATCAATTTTGTCATGTGCACTCTTGTTACTTTGAAAGATTTAAATGAGAACAATATTAATAGAACTATTGACACACAAGACCCTAGTATCATGTATGTGAGGCAATAATATCTACAAGGCTGCTACTGGAGAAAAGGTGAAATTTTGAAACAGTGACATGTTGTGGAGTGCAGGAGCACTCTGAAATGGTACTGTATAAGCCTCTTTATAATGCTTTCAACCACTCCTGCTTGCATCTCAACTTTGCTTGATTGCATTCTGGGTCATTTCCTGCATTCTGATGTGGAGCACAGGAGCACTCTGAGATGATATAGGCCCTTTTCCAGTGCCTTTGGTTGCCCCTGGTTATATCCTGCTCATGCATCACTCACATCCTGACTTGTTTCGACTCATTCTGGCCTGTTTTTCGTGTTTTGACCTTTTTTCATTGTTCTGGCTATTGTTCCATGTCCATTTTGTGTACCAGTCCATGTTTCCTGCACTCCTGACATAGTCAAGATACTTTGTTTTAGTTTTTCACTTGTTGCTCTTTTGTTTAGACTTTGTTTACAGCTTGTTTATCTTCTATAGTTTGTTAGCAGTCTCCGAGTCAGGCATGGTAACCCAGTGACTATAAAGTCCTGTCCTTTGTGTATTTGCATATATCTACATTTTTCTCTCTCTTTTTTTCACCATGTACATGCATCTCTGTCCTCACATTACCTGACTCACAGGATCCTTTGGGACATATTCCACTTGCACCCTTTCATGCATCATGTTTGTGTACCCTACGGGTCCAGGAATATTGATATTTATGCTAACTTGTTCTTGTAGGTACATGTAACATAGGCTCCATTTGCTAAACCATATGTGTTCACTATTTTTTAGCTACATTTTTGATCGCGTCCCAGGTGTCACCCAAGATCTATGCATGTACTACAGTCCGTCGATACCACTGATACGCCAACATTTCATATGCTAATCAGAAAAAAATCCATCTAATTACGGTCCAGGCAAGGACCGCAGGCCACGCCACGTTCACACAGTCACTCGCAACCCGCCACAAGAGTCCCCACTCCCGTGCCTGCTGTCCTTTTGCCCGTCCTTGTACTCGTCCTCGCCCGAGCATATATCCTTTTGACGTCGACGTCGACACGGCCAACGCGCTACCGCCCAACCAGCTTCGCCATGCTCTCCAGTCAGGCACACCCACCGTCATCCGCCGCCGCCGTCCCCAAAACACAAATGACCACGTAAAGGACCACCGCGCGCGGGCGCGCTGGGACAGAGGCGGTGGAAGGAAATACGGTCCAGCCGCCGATGTCGTTGAGCGCCAGTCCGGATGAAGGTGTGAGTGCGTCCGCGTGTGCAAACGGTGGCGGTCGGGAACCGTCTCAGCATCGCCAGTGTCCATGCCATCGTCGTCATGCTCACCATGCCATCCGCCGCTGGGGAGTACGTGGCTGTAATGAGACGGGCCGACGTATTCTTCTTCCGCATCGCGTTCATCTCCGGATTGGAAGAGTGCGATTGGACTGAGCAACGGTGAACCGTAGGGTGTGGAGGCGGGGGAGGCGTGGTAAGACGCAACTAATTTCGTGCTGGGAATTCGCGTGGAGAGGGGGAGCGGCGCAGTAGGACTCTTTTGCATCCTCGACTTGAGCGGAGTCCGAGTGGCCCAGATGGCCGAATCGGGTTCAGGAGGTGACGATCGTCGGTTACGTGTGAGTGACATGGACGAAATACTTTGCCTGTGACGCGAAAGCTTGACAAAGTTCACGTATAACAATACGAGTGCAGTCAATGCTAGGCAAGGAACGTATATGAAATGATAGATGCGACGCGTGTCGGGCAGAAGACACTGTACATCCGCAAAGGTTGGCCCAGTTGGTGAAAAAGACGGAGGAACTAGAGAGAGGAGTTGGAACCCTGGCCGGTGGATGTGTCGACTTGGAGAAAACGACTTGATGGTAACCTCCCGAACCATATTGGTTTGTAAGTCGGACCCAGGCAACTCGTGCATGATTTCACAATAGTCGCGATTATCGCCACTAGCCACAAAGTTATCGACGCGAATCGACGCCCGACAAAGAGTGGGAGCTCACCTAAACACCACAGACGGCCGCAAAACGTTCAGCAAGAAGTCGGTTGTCTGCTTTCCGAGCATCGTTTGATACCCATGCCCCGCCCCCTTGCGTATCGTACCCTTCTCGCGCAGCGGTCCACAGGACTTGCTCGACGGTCGAGAAAGCGGTATGTGACTAAGTAGTATTTTTGGTTGGGCCGCGAGTTCGTTGGCCTGATCAGACATGGACATCACGAACTCGATTGGACCTCCGGGAAGTGGGGTCCAGTGATCGTAGGTTCGACCGTGCGCATGTCGGCGGTAGTCTTCCTCCACGAGTCCCGGTGCGTTCAGCAAGACGAATTGATGGTCTGCTATAGAGACGACGCGGTTCGTGGGTCCGAAGCGTTCCTCAAAGAAGCGTCTGGCGTTCTTGGAAAAGGTGGAGGAATCTCCCAACCTGCGAACATATATATATCAAGCCTGGACATGTCTAAAAGGAGTGGGACATACCCTATATCGTTGTTCCCAGGTATAAGGTAAAACGGCGCAGAAGAACCTCGAGGAAAAGTCGTTTCGAAGGCGCGATAGTATACGTCGTGCCTATGATTTCACAGGGTTAGTTTGTAACGACCAATAGATACGTCCAAGCCGACTATATACGCACTCTGCATCGCTCTCAACATAGCGACCCGAAGCGAATGTATCACCAAGGAATATGACCGCGTCCGGACGAAGACGTGAAGCGATCCTCCAACTCTTGCGCAAGTACGAAAGATTTGGATCGTACAGGAACCATGAGCGCAGGGAGGAAATGGCAGGATTACGCAGCCGAACATCTGTGACCAAGAGCACGTGGGTGGGGGTCACCTCAGAGGGTGAACGAGTCTTGAGTAAAACATGTCAGGAAGAGTCAACACCTCGAGTTTCGCTACTCACTGTTGACTCGATACCCTCGTCTGGCCACCTACAATCCGACAAACTGTAAAAGAAGACACCAAACTCGCACCAAAGGATGACGATGACCCAGAAGAAGCGGAGTGCGAAGATGGTCGTGGACCTGGAGAGGAGACGCGGCTTGAGGAGGCGTCTTTCATACAGCAAGGTCATCCCGCATAACTCGAGCAGCGCAACGTATAAAACTTAAAGAGAACAACCGACTCGACTCCGAGTCGGGGCCAGAACTGGTTCATTGCCGTTATTCCTTTTAATTTACTTGCCTAATCCAGCATTCAAATATGTAACTGACTCAGGTTCATACTTTCACTCCCAGTCACTCTCTTCTCCTTCCTCTTCTTCTTGTTCCTCTCCTTCCTCCTTCTTTTCCTCTTCAGGATCGACTGCTCCGGTACTACTCACATTTCCAGATACAATATCAAAGCTATCTTCACTGCTTTCCCTAGGACTCGGTATCCGCGAGGATGATACTGACAAAACTTCCAACGCAGATGTTTCCCTGGGGGGAGCAAGTGTGAGCTGCGAAGATGCAAGTGCCTTGGCAGAACTCCGCGTCTCCTTTGTGTTGCCGCCGGGAACTGACTCGTCTTCGTCGTCTTCCCAACTAAAGTCTTCTTCATTATCCGCAGTCGCTTTTCGGGAGGTGGAAGTGTTGGACAAAGTCGCGTGTGATTACAAAAGTAACCTACCTTGCAGCAGTGCCTTCCGCCTGTTTTCCTCCGTCTCGATCTGGTGCACCCGGAAGAAGTACCTGACCCAGAAGATTTCTTCAGGCATGACAGACGGTACTAGAGCCCAGGATCAACGTAGTTAGGTTTCCCGAGAAATGAAGATGAATGAAATCATACCGAGTGAATCAAACGTCGCCTGCAACGCCGCTCCGTCCGAGGGGTCCGACAGCGCCTCAGTGATGCTCTCTCCCCACACATTCGTGCCAAACCCTTGTCCGCTCGCCTCGCCCGCATCCGCCCAGGCCATATAAGCATCTTTGGATGTATCTGCTGCAGGATCGAGCTTAATGATCTCGGGATTGCTCCTGAGCTGCTTCAACAGCGACTCGGCCCGCGTCGCGACCGCCCGACGTGCATCCTCAGACGGACGACCAGAAGACGGCCCGTTACCAGTGTCAACCTCCTTGCCCTTGCCCTTGGACGTCTTCCCCGGTCCGCTCGCAGCCAAACCAGGCAGTGTCCAAAAGTCCATCCCATCCCAGGCGATGGGTGCCTCCGTGGCGTTCCCCTCCTCCGGTGGTATGACTTTGACCGCCTCCCGCAACACGTCCCCGGCCTCCTTCATTGCCTCGCGGAGTAGCGCCTCGCTCTTGTGTACATACTCCTCCGCCTGTGCCCGCGTGACGCCCTGCACGCGCTGGAACTCGGATGACAGGGTGCTCCCAAACTGCGCAAGGTCGATGTGCTGTGCGTTCTTAAGACGCTCTGGGAGCTGCGCTTGCACGGACGAGACGATGTTGGGCGGGATCGATAATTGGAGGCGGGAAAAGAAGGACTGAGCTACCGTCGACGACGACGAAGCAGTAGCATTAGCAGAGGTGCTGGGCTCGGTGCTGGTAGGCCGCGTCGGGTCTGCAGTAGGCGTGTCCACTGATTTCTCGGCATCACTCTCACCCTCCTCCCCTTCTTCCTCTCCCCTCTCCTTCTCGTTATCTTCAACTTCGGATGGCTTCGGTTGTGACTCCGCAGTAGCCAGTTGCTCAAACGTGTGCTGTGCTTGAGTGACAACTTGACTGAAATCCCGCCGCGCGGAGGCAAGCGCTATCTCGCTCTATTGGCCGGTGAACATTGTGGGCGTGCTGATGGCATCCTACATACCTGTTTCCTAAACCCACCCCAGAAACGCCCGAGCTGGCCAATAACCTGCGAAACCTCTTCGTCGAGGCTCTGCTCTGGTTGTCGTCCACTGGTGGAAGGTGGGGTGTTGGTGCCCGTGCCCATTATGCCATAGGTATCAAGAAAGTTCATGTTGATGGTGGTGGGGTATCAAACGAGGGAACGTAGACGATGAGTTCCTCAAGTGATGTGACCAAATCAGGCAACGACACAACTTTGTACAGCCACAAAGCGTTACAGTGCGGATCAGAAAAACTTGGTCGTTACAGTTGCACAATACCAAACTACGTAGCTAACATATTCGTACATCCTCCGATTACCTCACAAATAAAAGCACTATCAGTCTAAGCACGAGCAGAAATTTCTTGGAGACGGGGAGCAGCATAATCTTTGAGCGAATTCATCAAATCCATAGGGGTGGTTTTTGGCAACGCGAGCTTGTGGGCGCGGCACTCGGCGAGGAAAGCAGTGAACATCTGAGCAATCAAATCAGAAGAGAAATCTACAGGTAGAAGAAAATGCAGACCTCGATGGTGTCCAATGGACCGCCGGCACTTTCAGGGTGGAACTGCACACCCCAAACCCTCCTACCCGAGTCTACGGTCGACTTGATGCCTTCGACTGATGAATCATTGCAGTTGATGAAGAATGGCTCCCATCCCGCTGGGAATGGGTCAGTCAATGTCAGCGCATACTGGTGGTTTTGGCTATAAAGCACCCCAATGAGTCGTTATACGACGATCAGATCCCTGAAATACTCACCTCGTCACGTAAACTCGACCAGCTTTGATCGAACCCGCAGACGCCAAAGCGAGGACGGGCTGGTTGTGTCCACGGTTCCCGAAAGTCATGCGGTACGCATCTAGACCGGCAGCCATACCGATGATCTGGTGACCCATACAGATACCGAAGACAGGCTTATCCCATTCCTGAATCGTCTTCCTGAGTTTTAAAGCGGCATCCATGCAATGCCTAGGGTCACCAGGACCGTTAGTAAGGAAGAGACCATCGTACTGGTCGCGGATGGTGTTGAAATCAAAGTCCCAAGGAAGAACAGTGACTGCGGCGTTTCGACGGACGAGGGAACGCAGGATATTCGCTTTGGCACCAAAGTCGAGAACGGCAATTCGTACATCGCCTGAGGGGTTGAGATAATATGGGATTTTTGTGGAGACTTGATCGACGAGGTTCTCGGTAGAAGGATCCCAGTACTGCTGGGGCATCGGAGCGGGGGCTGAAGCATCAGCACCGATGGCGAGACGACCAAGCGTGGTTCCTTGATCACGCAATAACCGCGTAATTTCACGAGTATCTACGCCAGTGATGCCAGGCACGTTGAAACGGCGGCACCAGGAAGCGAGGGATTCGACGGCCGCGTGGTGGGAGAACTTTTCTGCGACGTCTGCGACGACGACGGCACTGCACTGAATTCCCTCCGACTCCATGACGACGCCGACGTCCTGCGAGTCGATGGGAGTCTTGTTATTGGGCACACCATAATTTCCAATGAGCGGAGTGGTGAAGACAAGAATTTGGCCCCGATAGGAAGGATCGGTCATGGACTCGGTGTCTGTATATACGAATGAGTCAATGGGGTTTAATCGGATTCAATCAAGGCCGCACTAACATGATGTGATGGAGGTCGAGAAAACGGTCTCTCCAAAAGTACTCTTGGGCGCGCCAAAAGATCGACCATTGAAGGATTGGCCTGTTTTGAGATGTAGAGTAGCAGGCAAGGCGGCTGTTGGGCCAGCATGGGTGGCAAATCCACGAACAAAGAGTCGGTTTCGAATCAGAGTACGGGTAATCATGATAGACGACAGATTTTTGGGAGGCTTTTACTTAAAGACTGAGGAGTGAGAAGACGAGATCGGAAATATAACTGCAGAAATCCCGGTTAGAATTGTATGGAGGTAACGAACGGAAAACATACTCGTCGCGTGTGTTTTGTGTGAATATCATCTACGAGCTGGATGCTCGGCGAGTGTCTTCGTTTACTAGAAAGTTGCTAGCAAAGCGAAAATTTCGTACGGAGCAAAGGAGGTACTTATATAAGCTGGTGTCAGAGTTTACACTTGTTTTCTCAGGGCATCACTTCCCACGGCCGTGGGAGAATTCAACCCACCTGATCATTCGAATGGGCTTATTGAAATTGCTCCACTTGCGCTCAATATCAATCCATGTAGCAGCTTGGAGCGAGCGATGATATGATCAGCCCCATCTAGACTCGCACACCCGATGATCTCTTCGTCGTCCAGGCCCGAAAGGAAGTTATATCAGTATCGGCTTGAAGTGTCACATTTGGATGGGCCGAAGTTGCAGGTTGTCACCTCAGGAAATCAACCACGGAATCTACCCCACAAAGTTCAATCATGTTCCCATGTCCCGGCGTGTACCACTCGCATTCAGGATCCCTCGCGATTTCCCAGCCTTCTTGAATCAAATCCGTGAACGATCGAACACCCGGTGAGCAACTACTTGGAATTATCATGCATCCACAACCGACGAGGAAATTATCCTTATTTTAGTATTTAAGAGTGTGATATGGCTCACGGGTGCTCTCTCCCAGACGAAAACTCCATTCAATCATTTCCCCCGCCTTGCCCACACCGCTATCAGGAGTTTCGTGATCCAACACATGCTAGCTCCGACCCGGCAGTCCATGGAGTTATTCAATTTTGAAAACCTTGGTCTTCGCGAGAAATAAATATACCCACGGAAGACGCATTCTTGAAACCCTAACGACGAGCTTCATCCACCTCCGACTTGGTCGCGAACGCATCTGGTAACCTGGGTCAGTGGAGCCGCGAGCTGCTTGCCAGGCATCCATCGATGCAGATCTCCGATTTCGACCCATCGAATACGTTCCTTTTGTTTCCGTTATGGTTGTTGGGCAGCGCGCGTGGCAAGCTGCTTCGTGTAATGTCCTCGAGGTGATATTTTGGACCCGAATTGCACGCAGTGTAGGCAATCAAAGTTCTTTCGACCCTCTAATACTATTTTTCCTACTCGTGTAAATCACCAGTATGGAACAACAGCACCCGATCCAATCGGTATTAAGGATTTCGGGAATAAAAGATACTCATTGAGGATAATGGTGTGTTAAAAGCATAAAGACTTGTATAAAAAGTTGAGAAACAAAACTCAAGACCCAAGGAGATACAGTGAATGAAATGCAGTGTTCATGAATACAGGCTTAGATGCGAAACCGATGACGACGACGAAGATCCAACCAAATAGACTTTTCACACTCTAGACAGCATTCCCTTTTTCTTCTTCGTCCCCAACACAGATCCCGCTCTTCGTCCCCGTGGGATATGCTCCGAACCGTTCGCCTCGTCCGTGTCAGAAGAAGACGAAGACGAAGAATCCTCCTCGGGGATACGTTTCTTTGCCTTCCCGTTCACCATGGACTTGTTCGTGGCAGGCGTGGGTAGACTCGGAGAAAAGAACGCCTGGGAAGCCAGCTGGGATAACGAACGATACGGAGCGGTCGGTTTCGTCCTTGCCTTGATCACTTTAGGTTCCTCCTCTTCAGAATCCGTCACTTCCACCATCTCTTTCCCATTCGGGAGTCCCATCGCCGGAGTGTGATACTGTGAATACGGAAACGGTATTTGACTCGGGGTGAGATCAAACAACCGTTCTTTTTCCTGAGAGTTCGAGTTTTCCTCCGGCTGGCTAGAAGCCGTAGGATTGCGAGATGGCCCATTTTTCTCCTTGGCCGGTCGTCGTCCACGTACAGGATAGTTTTCAGGCGCTGGACTGGACATTAGCTCGTCGACGAGCAGTGACGGCTCGTCTGGCAATACAGCAGGCGACGACAATGGCTCCGTGAGTGTTTCCCACCTGACCAACGGAGTTTCAGCGAGTTGCCTCTTATTTTGTGTGACGTCGCCCTTGGTACCACGCCTCGCGGGCGTTTTGGCTGCTTTGATGCTGCGAGCACCTTTAGCCCTATGTTGCAACAACGCAACAGCCGCGGGTGTGCTCATCGAAGATGCAAAGGAGCTAAACCTAGGACTCTTCCGCGTCGTTGCTGGTTGACTAGTAAGCGTCTCCGAACCCTCTATCCTTCCCACTGTTGGCAAGGGTGTCACTCCTTCTGTAACCTCCGTGGACAGCAGATGTTCGAGAAGGACGGGACCTTCAGCTTCGTCGTCCGGAATCAGACCATTTCGGGTCTTGATCCGTTTCGTCACTCCCGGCTTTGGCGTTGATTGAGTTACGCCGGAGAACAAGGCCCCACTGTTTTCGGAAGGCGCTTCGATGGGGTCAACGTTTGACGATCGCGAGATAGCTGGAGGCTCTAGGTCGTCCATAGGCTCGATCGGATCAGCATCCATTTCCGTAGGGTCTTCAGCCACTCCAGGAACGCCACCAGCACCGTCAAAAGTGGGATTGGCTTCTGTTTGCCCAGGCTCTTGGGGTTCATCGTTGCGAGCATCCGAAGGTTGTAGAACAGAGTCGCTGAGAAGAGGAAATGGCTGCTTGTTCGTAGAGGCACCCATTTCGCCGCTGAATTCATCCACGACTATCCGACCATCCGACCCTACATGTGTCTCCTCACTGCTGTCCCCGTCTTGCCCCTCGACATCGGGTGCACCAACAAATTCCTTCATGACAACATCGTCCTCAAGAGGTTCACTGCAGGGCTGTACGGCAGGTCCTGGGTTGTCTGAGCTGCCTCTGGAAGGGCGTGAAGGCGAAGGCGACTCTTCTTCCTCGCTCTCCGAGTCGGAAGAATGTGTGACAAGTTTGGACAACCGATGCTTCGGTCGGCCACTCTCTTCGTCTGGGTCTTCTTCCAATTCAGCCTCGTCCTCGGTCGAGTCCGAACCCTCCTCTTCCTCGTCGTTGTTCCCGACAATGTGGTCAAGCACATTCAAAATGCTTTGCCGTTTTCGTGCTGGACCGCGCATGACAGATTCCAGGTCATCGTCAACTGGTGGAGGTTTCTCGCTAACTGTTTGTGGTTTCCGCGAAGTCGGCAGCTTCTTGGGTTCGACCCCTCCGTCCGACATATCATCTGAGCTCTCCGAGCTACTTCCTTCGTTTCGGCTTTCCACCATTACCTCAGATAAACGGGAATTGGCAGGAATGTTTGGGGTCCTGGAGACGGGGGCAGCATTGGGGGGCGGTGGCGAAACCTCCGTCGTTTGAACGCTATTCGTTGGCGCGGCATCCGACATGGCTGGCATTGGATTCATGTCAGGTTCTGGATACACACCATAGTAAAGTGTAAACCTTTTGATTCGCGAACCATATCCTCTAGGTCATTGATTAGCCATTCCTTTTTACCCTCGTCTGTTCCCTTGATCTCTTCCAGTCGTGCCCGGATGGCTTCGGGACCTTTTAGAACAACAGGACAAAAATAGCGTATGTGGAAGGGCACTCCCAGGCAAATGGGACATGGCGGAAGAATTATCTCTTGAAGAGCAGCGTTCACCACAGTAGCAGATTTCGCTGAAGCACGAGAAGATGCAGTAGTTTTTTTGACGACTTTCCTTTTAACAGGTAGTTTCACGGGAGGTTCAGTTGGAAGCTCCTTTGCTTGAACCAAAATTGCAGCAGTTACTTCAGATTCCACAATAGCACTTTCGTTCGTCCCGGGGACAGCTATTCTGACATTCATAAGTCTTTAATGCTTTGAAGGTGAGGGCTACTCACTGGCACAAGCTCCGTTGAGCGGCGCCTTTGACTTTCGAGCTTTTCCGGTGTCAATGAGAGTAATCAAGGAAGATAGCACTTACATTTTGATATACTACCTACCACCCCTGACGTTCCAGATTTTGCTGATGCTGGGATCATGTTAGCACACGTGTGGTCTCCGGACTGCCAGCCTTACCAAGTTGAAGAGCAGGCACATTGGCCGTATTGCTTATCTCTACGTCTACGTCGTTGAAGAATGAAAACTTGTGGTTTGTTAGACTTGACTGAGAATTACCTGGCGCTACCATCTCAACATCTGCAAATTGCCGGATCAGTATCACGTCGTAGCAACCAATCTAACCAGCTAGGACCTACCCGGAGAAGACTTCTTTGGGTCAGAGCCGGCGTCCTTCTTCGACCTTCTCTCCTTCTTTGCTGGCGGAGATGTCTCGGAGTCCTAACAGAAGGTAAAGGTACAAAGTATGAGCTGAGGTCCACGTGCAACATAATTCCTCACCTCGCCCCGGCCTTCCAACGCAACAGATTTCTTAGTGTCATCTTTCTTCTGCCTCTTGACTGGGGGTTTGACAGCCGACGTACTTGTTTTAGATGAAGCAGCCGGCTCGGCAGGAGGCTTCCTCGAAGTCCGGTGTGAAACTGCTGTTGAAGAGGTGTCGTCGAACGAAACCTTGCGCTTCCGCTTATGAAGGGCTTCTGCGGGTGTGGAGTGGGGTTCTACGCTCTGCGGAAGTGGACTAGGTCGACTGGTCGTAGCTGGTTCCGTGACAATAGTTTCATTATCCTCTGACGTATTCTCGCGAGGCTAACGTGACGATCACTACCTTGAGCAACGCGACCACGACTCGAAATTTGAGTGAACACTCACCGGTGGCAGCACGGCGGGTCCCTGAGACTTGCCCACAGTAACCGCGATGTCCACAGAGACACAGGATTTTACAAAGACGCGAAACGCCTGGAAATCATCGTCTGTCGGGGAAACATACTCGGATTAAGCG
Source organism: Leccinellum luteum (assembly GCA_038091855.1). Lineage (NCBI taxonomy): Eukaryota > Fungi > Basidiomycota > Agaricomycetes > Boletales > Boletaceae > Leccinellum > Leccinellum luteum. Next base: position 25,662 of record JBBPPG010000079.1, on the reverse strand, counting down.
TGTGCCATGGTTAATAGTGACATCAAAAAAATTTCTTACCATCTTCGAGATCGAGGAGCGCGTCGCGGCCCATCTGCTTGAGCGATACGCCAGTTTCCTTTCCCAGCCCAAGTTTCCTGCGTACGACATCTTTGACTTCCTCGAGAGAACACTCTGCGTGAATGACGAGGTTGAGTTCGACGCGTTCCGTGACGAGTGGTAAGAATGAAAAGAATCACCGTTGAACAATCTCGCAAATGTTCGGTTTTCTGTGTGATAAACGATTCTGACAGGGTCTTTGGAACCCTCGGACGTCTCTGCAGACATGATGAACCCCAGAAGACGTGCACAGCACGGAGGTAGCTATAGCCCACATGACAATTACGTAATAAATTTAACACTTGATCACGTGACGTTTGTTTTGCAGATACTAACCAACCAACACACGAAATAAATACAAGTGAAGTACTTATGAACACCCAAAAAAACACAAAACGAAAAGGTACTCAGATTGATTGATATTGAAGTGATCTATGATGTAAGAAGATATCTCAAAGTCCACAAGTACATGCAAACCGGATAGAAAACCAAGCGTCAAGAGATTCAATATCCGCAAAGGTAACCAAAGCAAATTCACAACCACGATCAATCACAGCTCCTATAGATACGTGAGTTGGAGTGGAATACGATAGAATGGAAGAGAACATACGATCATGTTGAGGTTTCCAGACAACAGGCCTAGAACCTCTGATTAGCAAATAGTTGCAAAGACATAAAGAGCACGCACGATTTTCCAAGATGCATCCGTCGGGAATGTCAATCCGCTGACCCTCGTTGGCGACAATAATGACGGTACCCCTTAACGTGACGTTCCTTCCAAAGTAGACATCACCCGTAACGGTAAGATGGTCGAGCTCGATGATCTTGGGGATCTTCTTGAATCGCTTTTGGAATTGCTGAATCTTCTTGAAGTGATCACCGAGCTTGATCACAGGGGTTGTCTCGAACATTCTACTCTCGTTCAACACGAGTTGGCCGTGTTGCAGAGAGTATATGTCACTCTTGATGAGGAGCAAATCGGAACAAGCCTTGACAGGAAGGAAGCGGGAACGAGGGACGTTGATACCATGTCCATTCTTAAAGTGCTTGATGGCAGCACCGGCGGCAGTCTCGAGCTATTCTCGTAGCTTAGCATGAGACGCATACCTGTCACTCGTGAAACACATACCTGGATGACAGCCTGGCCATCGTCGTTGGTCTTGGGGTTGATAATGATCTCAAGTTCCAAGCCTTCAGTCACCATGATCCTCTTCAAGGCTGCAACACAATATCAAGAACAAGTCAGGAGACGGAATGAGAAATGCTCACCCGCAAGGTTGATCCAGAGGTTGTTGGTGTTGAAGATCTTGAACTTGCGGATCGACTTGAAGTCTTCCGCATGTTCTGAAGGGACCTGAGCAATTTCGAGGAGACGAACGGAACCATCGTAGTCGATAAGCGTTCCACCCTTGATATCAGCCTTGGTCTTGTCGGTGACTTCCATCAAGAACTCGGCGTTAGTCTCGATCATGTGTTGCAAGATCTTTTCGTCGACACTAAAATTCGCGGGTGAGGAGGGAATAAAGAGACGACCGTTTACGAAACTTACACGGCGCCCAAATTGTCCGAGTTGGACACGAAGAGGTATTCCTTGCCCTCGGCGAGGAGCTGGTCCAGTACACCAGAGTGGAAAAGTGCATTGTAGAGGTCACCGTGGCCAGGAGGGTACCAGTGCTTCTTTTCGTCGTCTGCGCGTTTGGGGCAGGGAAGGAGGGTCTCCTTGAAGATACGCGGATACCGTGACTGGTTGAACGTCGTGATACGGACTTGTTGGTTAGCATACTTTTTGATGATGCGCAGCGTGTCCTCGTGCGTGTTGAAGGAGGTCATGAGGATGAGCGGGACATCGGCATGGTTGGTGGTGTTGAGGTGTTCGATCTGACGGACGGTCAGATCGAGGAAAGTCATGTCATCCTTGACTTCGAGTGCACTCTTTGCACCGGTCATACCTGGCAATCGGAATTTCAGGACGATCTAAGACAACACGGGAAAATATTTACCCATGGAAGTACCGAGACCACCATTAACTTTGAGGACAGCAAGCTTCTTGAGGTTGCTCTTGTCCTTGGGTGGAGCCAACGTGTCGTAAGGAACGATCTGGTCCTCGGCAGGTGATTTGATACGATCCCAATCACTGACGACACAGACATCAAATTCTACAAGCGACGGCAAAACAAAATGGAAGCACGAACAGATCAACGCTTTTTGCGCGCTCTGAGAGGTAGCGGGTGAAGAGGTAGAAAAAGGTTTGCATCTCAGTATCGAACGCCTGTGACGCGCAGATCAGCGAGTGGGTGATCGTGGGTGGATGGGACACGCACCTTCTTAGCAGCGAGGTCTTCGACGGTGCCGACGAGACGACTAATCTCGTTACGCATTGCCTTTGCGGCAACGCCAGTGGTGGCAGTCTTGAAATCGATATGACTGCTACCGCGTACGCGGGCGCTGAGAGGATCGGTGCGGGGTGCGAGGGTAGCCATTGTACTGGAAGGAGGTGAGGGGAAGGACGTGGAGGAAAGAGGGACATACTTTGGGATATGTATTGGGTGAGATGTGATGGTTGAGAGGATTTGAGGGTCCGAAGGGGAGCGATTGAGGGTCGCTTTGGGTTTATGGTGACGCTTAAGAAACTCTAAGCTGAGATCGATATGGTTATGGTTATGGAGCGTCGCGGACAAGTCCGAACTGAGGCCCTGCTGCGCTTCTTCTGGGATAACGAGGTCGCAAACTCGTCCGTTCGAATCAGAGCAGCCGTCAACAAAACTCCTCGCGTAGCGTGCGAGGGGCGAGGAGAGCGTAGGTGGCGAGGTAGCTCGCGGTGGTGGTGTGCGTCTCACTGGCAGGAGGGTTGGCGCAGGGTAGGTGGGTCGACGCTGGGGGTTATAACCGTTCAAGTGGACAGGCGAACGTGCTTGCATAAAAGGACTTCCGTTGCTAACCGGAATCCCTGGGACCTTGCGAGCCAGGGGGATGGTGACAACCTTTCCGTTTTGCTTTTATAAACGAGGTTTCTGCCCTCCCTGCACATATCGGGTGGGTCCCTACAATCGCAGCCAAGTCGGTTCGTGCCAGGATTCGCTCGGTACAAATTGTGGTGCCTGCCCTCCCGGCGCTTCCCCACCCGAACTCATCCGATCCTTATCTCCCTTCCTGGTAAGTACCCCAAGTCACTTCAAGTTAGTACCCCCCATACACCGCACCTTTTGGCCCTCACTGTCGTCGCCTGGCACGCTTCTTCACCATCGTGTCGTCTTATTTCCCAAGCACCATTCCTCAATTCAGTTTGCCGTCCTGGCTTCTACTGCGCAGAAGCCATAAGGCAGAACAAGACGGGTGCGTGGCCCTCCATGCCATCATCAAGTCTGGGCACCCGAGATACCGTCCAGAACCCCAGTGACGTAACTTTCCTTTTGTTCAAGTCCGGCATCTGAACGCCGCTATGATACTTAACCAACCTCCCGAGGGCGACCTTACAGCCCCACCCTATCTTTTTGTTTACGACACGCTGCCTGCTTTCGTTATGTCAATTCCCCAAGGACGCGGCTCACGATATTACATACTAGTATCCCGTGCATCATCCATGCGGCGTTATCGCCTTCCCACGAGGCTCTCGATTCTAATTGGTGCGCTCTGCTCTCTCTCTCTCTTAGAAAACAAAACATCAATGATCGGCAGTCCACCGGTCACCTGCCTCTTGGACGCCCCCTAACCTCTTGCGTTCTCCGGCCGGCCAGTCGTAGCCGTGACTCAGGTGCTCTCCCTGTCCAACACAAATACGTGTGTGCTAGGATGCCAGAGGGCGTCTCCCCACTGTACACAGCATCCCCCCTGAATGTCTGGTGGCGTATGCCCGTCAAGGATCTCTGATGCTTCTGATTGTTGGTCTCAGATCACACTCCACCCTCCGCGGAGCGACCTGTACTGTTGACTCAGGAAGTAATAGCTGTCGTGGTTCAGGGCGGTACCTTCCGGATGTAAGTTTAGACGGATATGCTGGATAGTTAGTTCCATGCTGTGTTGTCCGAGTATGTGTATACTCTTGGTTCTGTCAAAGACACACCATCAATGCATCATCAGGTCGCTGACCTCACTCCCTCGGTCTAGGGTTTACCGAAAGGCATGACCCACCTTTTGACTGAGGCCGAAAAATCCACTTCTTTTAGTGGTATTTACCTTGTCAACCATATAATGGACAGCCTACAGGGATCCTGAGCCATCAAGTCACGGATCACGATCATTGCCGGATCCCGTAGTACTAGTACCACCATCAATGTCAATGTTGGCTTTCGTGACCTTGAACCCCCTGGTTACCATATACATCACTGTTTGATGTATTTCCCACAGAGAACGGAGTGCAGGATCCAGACTTGTCGCACGTTTGGTGATCAACTGCGTTCTTTCGTTAGGACCGCCGGGACACGGATCAGTGCTCGGAACTGACGCAGGAACCTGATGGCAAGATACTACAGGATGAGATGGATCGCAAGGTGTGATATTTTTAAAGTATTGAATTGCAATGACGACCTCATACGGCCAAAGGCGAAAACCCACTAGCTAGTCCAATTGATAGACACTGAGAAAATCAAAGCCCGAAACACCCTAGATAAAAAGAATACTTGGACCGAAATGATTATGATGTTGGAATGATCGTCCTCACGACGCGCGGACACAGTCCTGTAAAGACGTGTCATGCGTGCTACCACTGCATGACCCAGCAGGATATCGCGATAAACAGGAAAATAGGCGGCCACGCTACCACCCCGACGTCCTGCAAGAATCCGACGAGTACTCCGACGTCACGCTGAGGTGCTCGGCATCCGAACGGGTTCGGAAGGGTGATCCGGCGCCGGTGGCCACCGAGCGTGAATGTCCATATCCAGGGTTGCAAGTAAGAGCGACCATGCATAGGCAAATGATGATGGTCTCGCGATTTGTTTACGGGAGGCGGAAGGAAGGAATCGGCATCGGCTGCGTTGCCCCGAGTCCGGGATAACTCGTGTAGCCCTTCGGAAATGTCTTGGCGGGTGTGCATTCTGCCTCGTGATTGATGCCCGACAGTTCCGTTCACGCGAATGATGTTAGACGCAAGGAGGACGAGAACAGACAGCAACGCGAGTGGAGCATAAATATAAAGGTATATTCCCAATTGATCCGGCATGAAGCAGGGAGCTAGCAAGGGAGGCGGGACGGGTATCTGCGTAATCTGATCTGGAGAAGGCACAGTCGAAATGATGGAGAGTAACTGGAAGCCTGGACGACGGATTCCCATTGCCATTGATATCGACTTGACGGTGACTTCTTGAACTTTTTCACCTGACGAGGGGATAGTATGTTCATATTCACAATAGTCATGGTCATCGCCACTGTTTGCACGGTAAGTGGTATATTTGGTGCACGAAATAACACCGAACCTCATAATGAGAGATGGCTGGAGAGCCTTGAGCAGGAACTCCGTTGCCCCGTCCGAAAGCAAGTTTTGGTAACCAAACCCAAAGCCTTGCTTTATAGTTCCTTTCTCGCGCAATGGACCGCAGGACGCATCAGAAGGACGATGAAGAGGGATATGAGTGAACAAGACAACGGGACCCGGAGAGCCGATCGATGCAATTTGATTCACAAGTTCTACGGGGCCGCCTGAAATAGCAGGCCAATGGTCAAAAGTAAGTCCACGCCCGGAACGTTGCGAGTCCTCCTCAACGAGGGAGGGAGCATCAATGAAGACGAGGGTATGGTTCCCGATGGTACGACGATAATTCCGAGGACCAAAGTGGGATATGTAGCGCGCCTCAGCCTCGCGAGAAAATGATGATGAATTGCCGAGACTGGAAGGGAGGTTATATGAGTTGCTAGATATTCCGCAGATGGAGATGAGAAGGGACGAACCCTATGTCATGATTACCTGGCAGGTGATAGACTGGGGGTGGTGAATCCCCTTTGTTAAAGATGTTCTGATACCGCATGAAATAGGCTTCGTATCTGGGGAGAAACAGAGCTCAACACATACGTGGGGGTCGCCTTGAGGCATGTTATCGATGGACATACTCGCTTGTGGACATGGATAGGCGTCCGTTGTCCATCATGTCACCTGGGATGATCCTCGTTTCACAACGGAAGCGAGCAGACTGTGAAGCATACCTAGAACCACCACGACGTTCGGATGGTGATGCCGAAATGCAGAATTCCAGTTCTTCCGAAGGTTCAGGTCAACTACATATTGAGTTGACCCGGAAAGAATTGGCCCACGACCAGGATAGGAATGTTGGTCTATGATCTGTGGGTCTGCCATCACGAGTATTCTCACAATGCGCGAATCAGGGATGTGAGGCTGCGCCAAACCGAGCCGCCCGTAAGCACAATTCGAAAACATAAGACAACCTAGACACACCTGTCGCGTATCTGGCCAACGACAGCTACGCACGGCAAAGTTGAACGCGCCCAGCTCAAACCAGATGACCACGATGGCCCAGACGACCCGCAGACCATGGCGAAGGGACACTTGATGCTTTTTCACGGACATGATCGTGGGGCAAGCATAAAAAATCTTGGTCGATGACAGGGCGCTGTCGTGCGAAGCCGACGCCTTCCAAAATAGGCAGACAAGAATGATCGAGCTCTATTAGGTAATCCACCCACCTCCAGCGGTGCCAGTGAGTTGACAGCGAAAGTCCCTCAGCGATGTGATTCCAAGCCATACAAAAGCCATAGTCACGATCTGATTGCTGGTAAGCACGTTCAATTTATTTCCTGGTTCGGCCCTCTTGGAGACTTCCATAGCTTCTTTCAAGCGTCTACAATCGGTAACCTTGCAATGTGAAGGCTGAGAAAGTTTGATCATGTTCGATCAGTTCGTATCTGAACCTGAACAATCCAAAATAGTTTGTATATCATTATCGCCATTTTGCGTTAAAGTCCAACGGTCGGGTGTGGTCATGTTCCCGATCCGTGTTCATTTTTTTTGTGCCCACCACCGACGCTCAACGCTGTCAGTGTCACACTATAAATTCCCTGGCGTCGGCGCAGCACTCGTTGATCAACAACTTCCTTCCTTCCTTCTCTCCTCGTATTGCGTTTGAATGGCCGTCTCTCCTACTCATTCCACCAGCGACGAGCACATGCCCTTGCTCACCGCTGCCCGCAACGGTGACGAACCCACGAAACCCACACCTTTACCAAGACTCCAGATCTATGTTCTCCTGCTCTCTGTCTTGATCGAACCCATTGCATCGCAGTGTATATATCCATTCATTAACCAAGTAAAGTCTCTGCTGCTCCTCTTGTATCCCGTGTTCACTCTGCTTGGGCTAGCTCGTCCGTGAGATCGACATCACAGGCGGTGATGAAACACAAGTCGGTGAGTGCCATCAGACTGCCCTCTTCGATGTCCACCCTCCCTTAAGGCTCCATCCCTCAGGATATTATGCCGGAATGATCGTACGTAAAGATGCAAAGACTCTTCCCGCCTGTCTGCTCACTGATCCTCAACATTAGGAGTCCCTCTTCTTTGTCACACAAGCTTTAACGGTTTTACAGTGGAGCCGAGCGTCGGACCGCATTGGTCGTAAGCCCGTGCTTCTGCTGGGTATATTTGGTCTGTCTATATCCATGTTTTGCTTCGGTCTCTCGCGGACCTTCACCGGATTAGTGTTGAGGTATACTTTTTGGACCCGATTCAGCGTCCGATTTACACCTATGATCTCACAGCCGTTGCATCACCGGTGCCCTGAATGGCAATGTCGGTGTCATGAAGAGCATGCTTGGGGAGTTGACCGACTCTACGAACATGGCTGAGGGGATCTCCCTCTTGCCCATGGCTTGGTCACTGGGCATGACGCTAGGGTACGAACGTTAACATAGTAAATACTGCCTCTTTTTCACCTAGTCATCAACAGTCCAGTCATCGGTGGTACACTTTCTCGGCCGGGGGATAATTTTCCTCGGATCTTTGATTCTCCGTTTTGGGAAGAGTTCCCGTATTTCTTGCCATGCGGTGTCACCGCTGGGTTCTCGTTGTTGACATTTGGAGCCGTTCTCGTTTTTCTCAAGGAAGTAAGTGGTTAGATGATACTGACATCGCCGTCAACAACTAACAGCCACAAGACTCTGCCCCGTCGGGTCGCACCAGAGAAGCAAGGTTCTTCAGTGGATAGGGAAACCAGTTGCCACGAAATCAGATGCGCCACAATCGAACAACAGCCGCGTTTGGCCCCGCCCACTTTGGATGCCCCAATGCCTCTTAGCGAACTACTCAATACAGGCAGGACTTTGCTTATGGCAAACTATGGGGTGCTTTCTGTCTTCGAGATAGCGCTGTACTCGCTTCAGCCTCTTTTCTACTCCACGCCAATCGAGTACGGGGGTTTAGGATTCACGCCTATGCAGATCGGACTCTGGATGGCCTGCTTTGGCATCTTCAATGGCGTCTTCCAGGCATTTTATTTCGCCCCATTCATAAACAGACTAGGGCCTAAAAAATTATTCCGCATTGGTCACTTTTGTTTCCTCCCACTTTTCGGTCTTTTCCCTATCATAAACTGGATCGCTCGACAGTGGGGGATCATCTGGCTCGTCTGGCTCGTGCTTTTCTGTCACCTTGCGTTAACAGTCGTCATGGACATGTCCTTTGGTCGGTCACTCCTTGATATTGATGCTTCAATAATGATGACGTTGTCATGTTTTAGGCTGCATCTTAATGCTCATCACGGCTGCTGCGCCGAACCGGCGATGTCTTGGTGCGCTCAACGGTGTCGCGCAGACTACTGCATCTGTCGTTCGTGCTGTTGGGCCTGCGTCAGCGACGTCTCTATTCGCGTATTCAATTCAAAACAACTTCATGGGAGGGTATGGAGTTTACATCGTCCTGGTACTTGCAGTTGTTCTAGCCATGCCATTGAGCGCCATGTTGCCGGACGACACGGCAGAAAGCCGTTGAACTGCCGATTGGGTGAAGGTACTGATGGTGTGCAGGGTGTTGAAAAAAGAATGTCGGATGACGCTGAGGTGTGTTTTCCTTCTTGATCTATTGCACTTTTAGACGGCAAGATCCGATTAAGGACGTGTGGATTGACATGACGATGTACTGAGGAACGGTTTTTGCAATATACCTTATGTGTATCTGGTATTTAGCGGTTCCTGAGGTCAATACCATTAAGTTTGTCTTTCTTCCTTTCGAGACAGTCGTAGAAGAGTAGGAACGACTGTCTTCCGACTACAGTAAATTTTCTCATAACGTATATGGTGGAGCCACCAAAGCTCATACGCTATGAGATATATATACAATAGCAAAAGCTAGTATGAGGATATCTCTCCGTTCGAACTAACTAAGCTAATTTCATGAACCCGTGGCTACGCAACACTGTTTGTTTTGCACTTTTCATCTGCTCACGACGGAGCTCAGCCCGGAACACACGACGGAGGTGCAGAAACTCGGGGGAAGAACCAGTGCCGACTCGCGAGATATATCCTGTCTCGAGCTGCTCTGCAAGCGCAATTAACTCGGGAGGCTCGGAGTCGACACTCCAAGTTGATGTTGTAGGCGTTACAAAATGATGGCCATCTCAGAGGTCCTCGGCTCCTGCGTTCTCTGTTTCCCTGTCAAACAACTCTAGCGCGCAGCTCGCATCAAACCGGTGTCCCCGGGTGCTACAGAGGGGGATGCAAAAAACCTTCGACATCTTACACGCCCATCTGTCGTATCTCGTTTCGGATGGCTGAATCTTGTCCAGCTTGTTGATCGCTAACATGCCTGTCACGCAAAGATAATAACAATTATATCTCCAGGCCGTGTATCCTGGTTTCTGTTCGGATATGATGGCAAGAATCCGGAGGATTTGATGCAGAGATGGTGCGGGGGGCTGGGAAGGTGCGGTGGCCATATCCCATTGGATGTGCTTCGCCGGTTTGGTGCCAAGGTGTAGCTCGGTGCGATCGATGGCTCTGCCAGTACCTCTGCCGAACTTGACCCTGTTGTCGAGCAAACGCTCGACGACGGCGGTACATTTATATCTAGAAATTAAAAATCTCTCCTACGTTGTCGATTTCATCGTGGGGTCCATAAATCTATACTGTATTACGAAAAAAGGGAACTCACTGATGCCGGGGAGTCAGGATTCGACAGCGCCGTGTGAATGCTGTCTTCCGACTCGTTGTCAGGCAAGGACTAGTGATTGGTACGCTGATCAGCAAACTAAGATTGCAGAAAAATGTACTCACAGATATGCATGCGCTCATCCTGGCTGAGAAGGAAAACTTGGTGGCTTGCAGTAAACTAGACGCTACCACTTTCTGAGCCAGCCAATCAGTCATTCCCGTTCCGACCCCGTCTGGAACAAAATTTCTACCTAGTTAAATCCCACTGGACCCAAGACATGAAGTCGCATTGGATGCGTTTGTTAGATCTGAACGTATGCTGTCGGCTGGGTGAACCGTGCTCCCTCTGTTCGCTTATCCCTCCGTCATTTCATCTCCTTGGGCCACTGTAACGATGTCTGGTGTCAATGTCCTTCGATTTCAATCCAAGTCCCTCAACGCACGGACACTTGAGGGTAGGCGTTGGCAGCACCCCCATGCGGAGATGGAAATCATTCCTTCAGGGCGTCAACCCCAATACCATTGCAGTCCAGGGTCGTTGGTCATCGATTCATCTCGAGCCTTCTTGGAATACTGGCGTCGTATCGAAACGGTCAGGGCCAGTGTCTTTTTGAGACCGTCTTGCGCGGATTATAGCTGAAAAAAAACCTTGTCACAGCGTGATTTTTTTGCGAGTCGCGAGTCGCGTCCGCCAAAAAGGGAAATGAAGTAAATACTATCATAGGGCTCGAGTAGATATCTTGTACTTGTAACTCAACGTTCAATGTTCAATGCTCGATATTCAATGCTGATGGGTACCATATGAGTTCCAGGTGGTAATTCTGCTCATTACCAACACACTCTCCCTTCTTCAGCTCCTCTAGTTCCAATCTCCCACCCTCCAAGCTCTAAGAGATTTTCACAGAGCATTGCCTGGAACCTGGCTCTTGCATGGTCATCACATTCCACAGCTAGTTTCTGAATGATTATGGAAGTGAGACCAACCAACTGAGGTGTGTGGGAGATGGAAGAAGGACTGATAAATGTGTCATGCTCTGCAACTGCCAACAAGCCATACTACACAGAGTCATCACTCATCAAGGTAGAGGTCTGTTTCAGCTTCATAGAGCTTGTGGTGAGAATGGTGTGTGTGACTTTACAAGCATGTCCAGTGAGGGGGTTAGGTGGTCAATCAACTGTCCCATGCTTGTCAAGGGTGCATCATGTAATGCCATTGATAACTTGAAGCACTGCATGTTGAGATGTGGAGTGCATGACAGATTCCCAGAGGCAGAGGGCACATTTCTTGAGGTCTGTGCTGATACACTGATAGGCCATGTTGAGGTCGCATTGAGTTACAAGTATGAGCACAAGATATCTACTGTGTCATTTACTTCATTTCCCTTTTTGTCTGATATGACTCATGACTTGTAAAAAAATCATGCTATGACAAGATTTTCACAAACAGCTGTAACATAAGGAATTACCCAATACATATGTTTAGGTTGTGACCAGTAGTGTAGAAATTTAGTTTGCACACTTACATTTGCATAATCATCAAGTTTGCCTGCTAAGTCATCTCACCAAATATTTGCTGACTTGAACTGCCTAGCAACTCAGCAGTATTTAGAATCCCTTTGGTTCCTTCCACCACAAGGTACTATACACTCAGGTAGCATCTCAAATGGCTCAGATGGATTATCCCAATCTCTATGATCAAGAGGCACTATCAACCTTAACCCTCAGACCACAGGCAAGCAGCACATCCATACCCCTCAAACCACATGGACTCACAATGAAACTGCTGAGCTGATCCATCTTCTTTAAGGCCATAAGGTGTCAGCAGGTGATAATAACTTCAAAGATGAGACATTCAATCAGGTTGCAATGGCAATTAACATAAAGTATATATCACAGAAGGTTCCAAAAACTGGGCATTCTTGCTCTTTGAATTACAGTAATGTATATACCCCCCTTACCATGTGATCTGAGGCTGATTGTATCCATAGCTGAAGAGCAAATATCACCTAGTATCAGATATCAAGTTAGCTTCTGGTTTTCACTATGATGATGAAAAAGGAGCAATTATTGATGGTACCACCAAAGATGCATGGGATGGATTTTGTTATGTAAGTTATATTTGACTTGATACTATTCATCTTGTACTGATCCAAATTCAGTCCCATAATGGTGCTGCTAAATTTGCAGAGACCACTTGGCTATTCTGGGATGAGATGAGTCTATTGATGCCATCTCGTGGCAAAGAAGCATACATTTATCACCCTGCCCAATCGAAAGCCAAGTGTACATCATGTACTTGAAAGGGGGCTGGTTCTTCTACCACTGGTATAACTCCTGCCACAGCTGCTCCTGCTTCCACTGCCCACACTACTACTGCTATCACTGACACTGATAACTGAAGGACATCATTATGAAAAACTCCTCACAGCTAGTGATGCCACATTCCAGAAACCACATTGGACCAAAGCAATTCTTGCAATAGGTATGAGCTAGAATCAAATAGTAGCATTTTAGATAAGGGTTTTTTTACCTCTCTAAACAACATAAAATACTCAGATTTTGATAATTTATTATGGTTCTCTCTAGGTTTCAAGTGAAAAACTAAACTATGGCCACACTACCCACAGCCCTTACCTAACCTGCTTCATTTCATTCCCAATCCCAATTTCATTAAAGCCTCCACACCATCAATGCACTTTTCACTTCCTTCATCATCTATCTCATCTGCTATCACAAGCGTCAGTCAGGGCAAGTGCAAAGCTAATGCAAGTGGTGTGGACTCAGCTGCTGCATTAGACATTAGCAAACTACCAAAAATCCCCCAGAGATCCACAGAACTCCACAGAATTACCACCAAAGCCGCAGTGCATCCCAGATGTCCACAGAAGCATATAGCATTACTACCAAAGTCACAGTGATTCCCAGAAGCCCACAGAAGCCCACAGAGTTACCACCAAAGCCACAGTACCCTCCAGAGACTCACAGAACCACAGACCCCTAATTGTCTAGCTTCCTAGACTTACAGAATCATAGACTAACCAAGTACACTAACCAAGTACAACCAAATACAATCAAGCACACTAACCAGACACTAACCAAATATAACCAAACACACTAACCAGATACTAACTAAACATAATCAAGTATACTAACCAAACACAACCAAGCACATTAACCAGATACTAACCAAAATAAATCAAGCATACTAACCAGACACTAACCAAACATAACCAAGCACCTAACCAGACATAACAAAGCAGAAATCCTAACCAGACACTAACTATGTAAGTATATTCAAGCATACATAACAAGATAGAAACCCTAACCAGACACTAACCAAACACAACCAAGCATACTAACCAGACATAACAAAGCAGAAATCCTAACCAGACACTAACCAAGTATACTCAAGGATACATAACAAGATGGAAACCCTAACCAGATACTAACCAATCACAACCAAGCACACTAACCAGACATAACAAAGCAAAAATACTAACCAGATATTAACCAAGTATATTCAAGCACACTAACCAGACATAACAAGGTAGAAACCCTAATCAGACACTAACCAACCACAACAAAGTATACTAACCAGATACAACAAAGCAGGAATCCTAACCAGACACTAACAGAGCATAACCAGGAACACTAACCATTAATAAGACCCTAACCAAGCACTAATCAGACAGACACTAACCAGATACTAACCAAGCATTGACTAAATCAATACTATTTTCGAGATTTTCAGTAATAGAGGCATATAAAATCATCCCTTGAACATATATCCAGGGTAACTGGATAGATATCTAGTATATACATAAATATAGTTCTCAGAAAAATTTGAAGGCCATCCAATCAGAATTGAATCCAGAAGAAATCAAATACACCCAAAAAACCAAAATTTGTGAAAAAAAGATATAAAGAACCAACCAGACACTAACCAGGAACACCAACTGAGCATTGGTCAAGCACACTAACTGGACACTATTCAAGCACTAACCAGACACAAGCACCAACAATGAATCATCTTGGACAAATTTGAGTTTTGTACTAGTCTTTTATTACAACAGTTTTCAACAGTATATGGTGGAGTTTTCACACTTAGCAATGGCTATACAAAATTTGGAGGTGGCTCATGGCTTTCATATGCATCATGAATCACATGATTCCGTCCACACATGGCTGAGATACAATCAATCTCAAGTTGAATGTCAATATCATGAGTGTTTTAGAAAGTTATCTGCAATACCTTCATGTGGGAGTTTCAGGCTTAGCAGTGGCTGTACCAGATTTGATAGAGACTCCTGGCTATTGAATGAGTCATGAATCACATGATTCTGTCCAAATGTGAATGAGATATAGCCAATCTCAAGTTGGATATCATTTTGAACAAAAGTATAGCAAGACTTAGTAGATTTGAAGAGTGCATGCTGATGTAAGTTGAGATTCCCAATATGAATGTCAAAAATGTGGAGTTGTTTGTGTTGTGCCAGTGTTTGGTTATTTATATTATGCTTGGTTAGTTGGACTTAGTATTTTTGATTTTTGAAGAGTAGATGCTAATGTAAGTTGAAGTTCCCATGCTTGATTCTCAAAAAAGCGCACAAGTGTGTATTCCATATATGGTTATTTTTGTCTATTTGTACCATCACATTATATAAACAACACATCTGTGAGTTTTTTTTCTTACAGTCTCTTGTCTCTTGATTTGTATCATCTCTACTCACCACACTTCACTCATCACTCACCTCACCACTCACCACATACTGCTCATCACTTGCCATCATATCCCACACACTACTCATTCTTTCTTGCTACCCATCTCATATCATGTAAGTTGAAGTGTGACTCAGCAATGTGATCTACTCTGAATAACTATTCTTTTCTTAGGCTTTAGGACATTGATCTCCAATATCATGTGGCATGGTAAGATCATATATTCTAACTTTGATTGATTACTGATCCATTTGCTTTTTCTTTAGACTACTGAGTGTCAGGTAAGTTAATAGCCTTTGGCTTTGATTCATGTATTGCTGATTGCTTGTCTTTAGATAATTGAGTGCATGGTTCATTTTATTAGCAGTACATATATACTATGATATATTTAGTATAGTTGGAAATCAATTTGATTTTGCTATCAAATTTTTTGATGATGGATGTGAATTTTGCTAGGATTTCCCAGTATTTTCTAGAGATATATATAGTCACAGACTTTCACAGAATCACACAGAATTACACAGAGCCATACAGAGCCACAGACCCCCACAGACCTCCACAGAACTACAAATCTCTATATCCATAGAACCCATAGAGATTGGGTGTTTGGACAGAGCTATACAAAGCTGCACAGAGACTAGGTATCTGTATAGCTCTGTCCAGACTGAACTAGCCTGGGGCTTCTAGGGCTCTGTGCAGACCTGTTCAGCACTGTCTAGAAGATAGTGATTTGCTGATGTTTCTGATTCTGCATATTTGGGTGTTCCTCAATTGGTACAAATGCACAAATGTGTATTTCATCTATTGTGCTGATATAGTCAGTGAAGTATTGAAACCAAGGATCATGAGTTATTCTGCATGAGATTGGGATTAGAGTGGTTGGAAATCTAATGTACTCTGTATAGAATGGAGCAAATGAAAAGAAATCAAGCAGATCAAGGAAATATCTAGAGATCTGTGTGTCCTGTCACTATATTTGCACAAGAAAAAATCAACCATACTTATCGATCGTTGTTGGTGAGTGTTGGAACCTTTCACCTACTTGACATGAATCCAAATCAGTCATACAGGTGTACAGGAAGATCACAAATTATTGCTTAACCGAAATTCTATGGCACAATTGCTTGAAGCTATGTTCCACAAGTACCTGAACAATTGCCTTGAATACCTCAAGTTTGACTCCCAAGCAAATATGGATACAATCAGGATGACCATTGAGTAATTCCAGTACCCATGCTTTACCGGTCAGGACAGAGATATGATGGGGAATCTTGACTGTAGAAGACAAAAACAGTAAATTGTAACAATAAGCAGCTTGGTAAATGATCATTATAATTAGAGATTGGAGTTGATTGTGATGGCATAGAGTAGTCTGAGCTTCAAGATCTATGGATTTAAGAAGAAAGCAATAATCTAAGCAATTGACTAAGCAGGCACACAATGAACCAACAGCCAAGTGTAGCAATAGGTGAATTAAATTTCTACACTACTGGACTACTGGTCATAACCTTATGCCTTTCTGGGAGATATAGTGGCCATTCCTCTCACTAGAGGCAGGGCTCTGTTGGTGGCAAATTGGTCATGCAAAGGGGCTGTGAGCTAGAGACTTGGAGGGAACAGAAAAGTCCTTAAGGTATAGTATTCTGGAATCCAGTGAACCCACCAAAGGGGTAGACAATATTTGGCAAATGATATTACTTTTGCCATTGTCTCATTCCTTGTCTGAGTCTTGGATAGCCTCAAGGCTTACAACTTGAAGTTGTGAGTTTCCCTTTCTCTTGCCCACATGGAAGCAACAACAGCACAATGGCATGTCACCACAACTTGGCAAGTGACAATGATGACAATGATGAGACAACAACACAATGGAGCACCCTCACAATGTAAGGACTCAGATAACAAATGCAATGACAGTGCAACAGTGTCCCAGGGTCCCCCCCTAATGTAATGACATGACAATGCAGCATGCTTGTCAGAACCTTTCAAACCTATGCCACAGCCTGACATCATTACTGATCCCATCACAGAGATTCCTGAGAACATTGTAGAATAGTGTAGAATATTCTATAATCTTGCCCTAAAGTATATAGTATAGTATATAAGACTTGCTTCTAATATGTATGTCTCCTTACATTTGATATTCTCAATAACAATCCCTTTTTCTTTGTCTTCTGTTGAGTTATGTAAGGCTTTTCACCTAACATAATATCAAACGTACTTTTCTCCTGTTGCTCGCATACTTTGTGTGCCTAACTCCTTCTCATTTCAAATTAGCCTTCGAAGAAACACTTTGCTTCTTTCATTGATTCTTCTATCCTCAAGCCCTTTCCCAGATCCACTTCCTGTTGGATGTTGTCTTTCACCCCGACACGTCATATAAGCTCAACGTTAATGCTTTCTTAAATCCCAGAGACAAGGAAGACCTTTCAATTGGCATTACAGAGACCTCTTGACCAGGTTACTGTCATGAGAACACAACTTGTATCCCACTGTGATTGTATTGTGTATCATTGGGTGGTGCTGTCACGCACAGATTCTCCTTCATTGTGAAATGGTCTAATCTCAGACTTTAAAGGAGTTGTTCCAGACAGTGACCACAAATGCTTGGTGTTGGGGGTGACAATAATAACCCCACATTAGCAAACTGGGATTTGTGATACAAGTCTACCAGGATTCTACAGGAATTTACCATCTGTTACAGAGTTTCAGGCCCATACAGGCCTATCCAGCCTGACTGATTTTTTGTCTATGATTATAATAGGAATATACTACACTGGTCAATAAAATAAATACAAACATTATAAATCAAACATAACAAACCAAATACAATAAAGCAAGCACAACAAACCAAACACAATAAATCAAACATAACAAATCAATCACAACAAACCAAACACAATAAACCAAACATAGCAAATCAAACACAACAAACCAAGCATAACATATAAACATAGTGAAAACAAATTAAGCACACTAACAAGATAGTGATACAGCATGACCAAGCACACTAACCAGATACTAACCAAGATATTCCTAACTAAGTCTAATCAGTGCCTTACCAACATTTCTAACTCATACTAAGCAATGTTTTGCCTCCTAACCAAACATAACCAGTGCTTTGCCAATATTCCTAACCCAGAATAACCAATATCTTTCCTTCTAATCTAGACTGACCAATGCTTTGCCTCCTAACCTGAATCTATCGATGCTTTGCTAGATATTTTAACCAATAGTAATTAATATTTTGCCTGCTAACCTGGACTAACCAGTGCTTCACCAATATCAGGAGAATCATGTGATTATTGAGGTCAATCATGGGAATGTTTTATCTCTACTAACCATATCATAATTATTTGATTTGGTTGACATATCAGTCAAGAACCTATATTATGAGATATTGGCTATAGCTTAGCCATATCATGTCTGATGTGTATTATTAGTGGCTCAGATGAAGGCCATATATATATAATACATGTTGTAAAGGGGGGTCAAAGTTTTATTTGGACATTATCAGGTACAATACCCACAGGTGTGAAATCAAAATCTACTCAAAAAAATCAACCAACACAGAAACAGTCATATCTCAGCCGCATCTAAATGGAATTACCTAATTCATGATGAAAATGGATGCCAGGAGTCCCCTCTACCTCCGATACAGCCATTGCTAAGCGTGATATTCCCACACTACATTTTGGCAGACCAGTTTCTTGCTTAGTATCTACTTAGTATTTAATTAGTGTGTTTTGTTATGCTTTGATAGTATCTGGTTAGTGTGATTGCTGTATGTAGTTACTATTTGGTCATGTTTGGTTAGTGTATGATTGGTTGTTGCTTGGTTAGTGTTTGGTTAGTGTACTTTGTGCTTGGTTAGTATCTGGTTAGTAAACTTAATGCTTGGTTAGTATCTGGTTAGAGACCTTAATGCTTGGTTAGTGAGCTTGGTTAGTGCTTGGTTAGTGCTTGGTTAAGTGCCTGGTTAGTGCTTGGTCAGTGCCTGGTTAGTGCTTGGTTAGTGTCTAGTTAGTGTGCTTGGTTATGCTTGATAGTGCCTGGTAGTTAGTGAGCTTGATGCTTGGTTAGTATCTAGTTAGTGTGCTATGCCTGCATGCTTCAAAGTGTTTGAGTTATTTGAGTTATGTTTAGTTATTTATGTTGTGCTTGGTTAGTTGAACTTAGTAGTTTTGAAGAGTGGATGCTAATGTAAGTTAAAGTTCCCATACTTGATTCTCAAAAAAGCAGACAAGTATGCTATCCATATATGGTTATTTTTGTTTATTTGTACCACCACATTATATAAACAACACACCTGCGAGTTTTTTTCCCACAGCCTCTTTTTTCTTGATTTGTACCATCTTCACTCATTACTCACTTACCACTCATTACTTATCACTTACCACTTACCATTTATATCACATCACTTACTATCTACCATTTGCCACTTATCTCTTTACCATTCACCACTATTTCATGGTCTGTTTATCAAGTAAGTGGATATACTAGTGTGACTGACATGTTACTGACTTATTCTTTCAAGTTTCTTGTCATGGTCATGGTACAGATATCTTTTGTAAGTAAGTTTCTTTATTTGCACTTTGATTTGTTACTGACTTGTATTCCTTTTATATGGTAAGATTATATTCATTTTGCTTTATGTCCATAGTATATATATATAGTCTTGAATGTAATTAGAATTTGATATAAATATATTTCATTTGACAATTTTGATATGATCTGAAGCAATCTGGAAAGATCTAGATATGGACAGCCCTGTATAATTTATATAGTCTATACCAAGCTGTATAGATCTGTCCAGGTTAATCCTGCATAGATCTGTACCAAGCTGTATAGGGCTGTGTCTGCTGTACAATCCTGTACAGGCCTATACAAAAGAGACATATCTGTACACCTGTAAAATCCTGGATGAATTGGACAGGCCTGGACAGCTCTGTACAACCACATGTAGTTTGCTGATGCCAGTGCAGAAGTGAACGTGATAGAGTCACTTGGTTTCACACAGACAACCATAACACTACATTGGTCATAAGACACCACTCCTCTACATAGATAAAACCATCAGAAGGACAATGTTTTAAGTGCTGGCAAGCTAGGTGTTATGAGTAATGCACCAAAATCTCTGGTTTCCTTGACAAACAACTGCACTTGTGATACAGTTTATTTTACAGCTCTATCCATATCTCTCTGCATCATTGGTCTCTTCGTGAGTATCACCACAGAAACTTATCTTCATCATTTCGCTTTCAATCTTATACACCATTCCCAAACAAAATGACTTCATCAACACCTCTTGGATTGATAATGAGGCCTTTGTTGGTACAAGAAGCCACTACATTGGGACTCCTGCAAGCAGCCGCTATTGAAGCTGACACAACAGATAGAGTCACAGCATCGATTCACAACCCCTGAGCTTTAGTGATGGCAAGCCATGCCTCCCCAATCCCTTTGTCTCCTACATGGAATGTCCTTACAATGGATACCCATGTGTACACCACCTTGGAGAAATTCTATGTAGACTACATGACTTGAAAAGAGGCATTCAAACAAAACCCTGCTTCTGTGGGGCCACCCCAAAAATGCCACTCATGGCAGTGCTATGACCAACAGTGAACATACTGAATCCTATGAGTCTTGGCATGTCTATGTCACCCACTCCCTGCTCTCACCCTCTTTCTATTCTGCCTTATATCCACCAATCTCAACCGAGGTATCAAGTGAACCTGCCTCGACCAGGAACACTGAGTCCTCACACAGGGAATCCTTGATATGGTTACCATTCTGAGACACCACCTTTGAACTCAAGAACTAGTCTAGGAAAGTCTATAGTGGCAAAACTGGAACCGTTCATGGGAGAGAAGAAGAAATTCAAGCAGTGGATATGCACCTTGAACCTATACCTTACAGGGTTTGGCTCCCTGAGTCCGGATAGAAATCAATGGATCCTCATTACACTCTCCTACATGACTGGAGATAATGCTGCTGGACAGTTTGCAGATCTTTGGTGCAAACAAAACGAAGATACATAGCACTAAATGGGATGCAATGGATTTCATCCAAGCAGTCATGAAGGAGTTTACCAATGAGTCAAATGAACATGATGCCTTCATCAAGCTCATGTCCATGAAGCAATACAATAAAGAGTCCATTGAGGAATTCATAGTCCACATGAGACACCTAATCTACAAGACTACGAAGCAGAGGTTGACATCAAAACAATGTCCAAAGTATTGATTGATATCCTGAGAAATGGCATGAAAAATGAGATTGTCAAATTCATTGAACGTCAGACCAAAGGTATTGTGAAAATAGGAACCTTTGAAAAGTGGATCGAAGAACTCAAAGATACCAACTGTACTCTTCACAAGATATCTGCTCGCAAATCCACCTCATCCAACACCTCATCCAATACATGGAAAAAACTCACAACATCCTCCACTACTACTCCACCTGCCGCTCCAACCAATACCAAACCTGTCAGACCAAATACTCCTGGTACCTTTGACACCACAGGTGGCATACCAATGGACATTGGTGCAGCTCGAGCAGTGGAATTATGCTATTATTGTGGAAAACCATGGCCATGCCTGGAATATTTTAAGCTGCATGCATAACAGAAAAGAGTAATGACCTTCAAGGATCATACATTAGTATATACAAACATGGATGAGTTGGCTGCAGAAACACATCATGTAGAAGAGTGTTTTCAGGACGGGCAGTAGTACAGTTGAATACTTGCCCTAAGGAATCTGTAGTTACTTCTGTGAATAAATATTCTCTGTTGAACAGAACTATAGACCAGACTGAAAACCTTAAGTTTATAAAAACTGTAAGCGAAGCAAAAATCCCCAAAAGAGGTTCTCCCAAAGCAGCAGGATTAGACCTGTCTGCCACAGAGAAAGCTGTAGTACCTCCATGCAGCCAAAAGATAATTGCTACCAGTTTGAAAGTCAAAGTCCCAAAAGGACACTACAGATGTATAGCCCCATGAAGTGGACTAGCTGTGAAACATGGAATTGATGTTAGTGCAGGCATCATCAATTCTGATTATTGAGGTGAAGTCAAAGTCCTTCTGTTCAATTTTAGTGACATTCAGTTCAAGGTGAATCCAGGAGACTGCATTTCCCAATTCATCCTCGAGAAAATCTTAATACCCGAAGTAGAAGAGGTTGTAAACCTTGACAAAATGGAATGAGGAGAGAAAGGGTTTGGATCCATGGATGAACCAAAGAAACCGATTGTCATGAAACAAGTACAGATCTTATCTTGACCAAAGTCTGTGCCTGATCAGCCAGTACTGAAGTTAGAGAATACCATTGATACCACACCACACAAGGAAAGATTGTCATGGCAGAACATGGTCAATCCTTGGTCAGTAGAATGGATCAAATGAGTAAGTCTCAAGAAAGATTCAGAACGTGCCCATACACATTTGAAATCTTTCATACATGATAGTCGTCCACTAGAAGCGAATAATGATCTCGTTGATGCAATAAAAACTATGACAGATCAAGAAGCACACATGACCATTCATGAGCTCCAAAATCCACCACAGTTCATTTGATGAAAGTCATCTAAACAAACATCTCTTGATGCTAAATGTATGATCCTAACTGACAATGGCAAACTCTTCAAAGTCAATGCCTTAGTTGATTTGGGTTATACAGGATCTTTGATTGATGCTTCATATGTATGAAAGAATCAAATACTGACACACTCCTTACCTCGACCAATACCGGTCTACAATGCCAATGGAACTCCAAACAGTAGAGGAGCTATTACACACTTTGTTGTAGTAAAAATAACAATCAATGACCACATCAAAAAGTTATTCCTCACTGTCACAGACCTTGGAACACACCCCATTTTCCTCAGCTTTGATTGGTTAAAACATCATAATCTGAAAATTGACTGGGAAAAAGGACTGATCACTTTTACTTGTGAAGATCACGTCCCCAATCTTGGACATATTGAGGATGACAATGACCTCAAGACCCAGGAGTGTACTCAATTACAAGAAGGGGGTAGACTCTTCAAACTCAATGTCAAAACTTATCTTGAAGCTCGATCTATAGCCCAAAACCATGCAATCCAAGAATTCAAAAAGAAAAAGCAAGGATCAAAATCATAGATGTAGTACCAGAACATTATCATGAGTACAAAGACAACTTTGATAAAGAGAACTTCAACACTCTTCCCCCTTATAGACCATGCAATCATGCAATCAAACTTGTGGATGGAAACCACAAAGTAGATTGCAAAACCTATAGTCTTACAGTCAATAAACAAAAAGAACTTGACATGTTCTTGGAAGAAAATCTCACATCCGGACAAATTCGACTGTCAAAATCACCATTTGCATCAGCCTTCTTCTTCATTAAAAAGAAAGATGGTTAATTACATCCAGTACATGATTATCAAAAGCTCAATGACATTATGATAAAAAATCAATATCCTCTCCCTCTCATCCAAGAACTTGTCAACAAATTAAAAACTGCAAAGTACTTCATACTACTTGATGTTTGGTGGGGTTATAACAACATCTGAACCAAAGAGAGTGATGAATGGAAAGTAGCATTCCAGACCAATCACAGACTCTTTGAACCATTAGTAATATTCTTCGGACTTACGAATAGTCCCACAATCTTCCAAACAATGATGAACTCTCTATTCCAAGATCTGATCAATTGCCAGTGAGAAAAAGTGGTAGTCTATATTGATGACATCATGATCCACACAGAGACTCTAGAAGAACATTGAAAGATCATCAAAGAAGTGTTACAAATACTAAGAGACAACAAACTGTATTTGAAACACACTAAGTGTCATTTTGAACAGTCTGAAACAGAATATCTAGGACTGATCATATCACACCAGATGGTCAAAGTAAATCCCATTAAGATCAAAGGAGTGATCGATTGGCCAATCCCAAAATTGAAGAAAAAGCTTAGAGCACAGATGGGAACCAAAACTTGTCCAGGTTTGGATTTGTTTTGGATGTGTTTTGTTTCTTCCTGTAGCTCAGCCGAGATGCCGAGTAGAAAGCCGAGATGCCATTGCGAGCTTCAGAAATGATGGATGAAAGTGTCGTTGTGGCTCCACTCTCACCCCCCCAAGTTGTCGTTGTTTCTCAATGGCTCCCCGACGGTCTGGTGGGAAATACTCCTCGGAGGGGAAAGGAAAACAGAGGGCACAAGATGATGCCATGCCCTCCAGTGGTAGTGACAGAAGCCAATTAGCTCCAAAATCTGACCATGGGCCATCGATGACTCATTGGACTGTAGAAGACGAAGAAACCCTTCTCAATTTAGCGCTGATGAACCAGGCAATGATGGGAAATGATGGTAATTTCAGGAATACATTCTGGAATGATGTCACTGCAAAGTTTCCGGTACCTGCTCACGGAAAGGCAAAGACTGCGGAGAGCTGCAAAGACAAGTGGAAGAGGGTAAGTTCGAGTAGCTTTCTGCACATATCACCCACTGGAAGCATCCATAGATGAAAACCACATACGATATTGTTCATAAGATCGCAACGACATCAGGACTCGCATATTCCTTGGAGAGGGGCGCAGACATCGGGCTAGAAAGTAAGCATGTTTGGGATGAGATCGTGAAGGTATGTACTGTATGATCTCCTGTTTTATTCGTTGACGACAACTTTACTACGATTACAAAGAATACAAAAGGCGTGAGCAAGTTTAAGAAGAAAGGCTGGTCCCACTACGACAAAATGAAGCAATTGTTACCGTCAAAGAGCAAAGGCACCTATAGGTTCACAGCTCAAGACGCCCCCGCCCCCCTGCCAGCTACATCACCGTCTTCGATCTTGCCTCTGCCACCCGCCACAAGTCAGTCCAGAGATGGGTGAGTATCACTTCATCTTTGTGTACAAGTACTCACTCGCTTTCAATCAATCACACAGCAACGCTACGGTAGCAGGTCCCGACATTACAATGGACTCATCCCACTGGCAGCTGGTTCCGAACAGGCTTGAACCAACGCAATTCAACACCACTGGCCCATCCTTTCCATCGCCCTCCTCCTCCGCTTTCCGACCACCTTCTGTCCCAGCATCTCGTATCGGCTCTGCCAGTGCCGTGAGCTCTATCCAACCATCATCAAGTGTATCTGTCCGGTTCAATGACTCAAACAAGCGCAAGGCCGACGATGACATTTCTATGGTATCAGCTACTGCGGGATCAGTAGCAAGTGTGACTCGGAGCATTGCAGGCTCTGGAGTCTCCACAGGCAGTCGAAAACGGCACACGACTGCCCGTTCAACGGAAAACTCGGAACTCAGTGCTGCCATCAACAACAGTCTCACCACACTCCAGTCGAATATGCACTCGAACCAAGCTATGATGGAGTAGATAACGGCCGCGCGGAGTGCCAGTGGTTCGTCTAGAGCAGCTACAAACCTCGGGCCATCCCAGCAAGTCATGACCGTGACCTCCACCACTGGCAATTACGAGGAGAGGAAAATCCTGGCGACACAGCTACTAATCGAACACGATCAAGACTACCTATCGATGTGTTGGAACGGTAGTATTCCATTTCACTTTATTGCTACCGTGCCTAGACCGGTCCATTCTAGACCGATCTATGTTTACATAATCTTTACGATTATTCATCGCTATCTCTGACAATGACGTCATAGATAAGAGCACTTAATGCTATTGGATAGGGTCATCCATTACCCTATCCATTTCAAATACGATAAGAGATACTTACGCTATTGGCTAGTTATTCTTATCTCTCTTCTAGA
>JBBPPG010000078.1:0-55805 GCA_038091855.1 Leccinellum luteum | reverse complement strand
CTTTTTCTATTTTTATAGCAGAATTAAGCGTCACTTCCCGGTGACCACGCTCTTTCGAGATCGCTGCTTCGGTTGATTCGTCTGGTAGGCTACCACATCGAGACGAGTACGTAGATAAAGAGGAAATGGTAGGTACATAATCTTCGTCTGCGGCCATTTTGGCCAGCTCTCGCATGTCTAATACAGGAATATTTTTTTGTACGTTATTGATTATGGGACTTTCGTCCACTACAGTCCATTCTGGTTCTTCTACTTTTAATACATCAAAACTATTACTACAAGACAAAGAAAACGGTCGAGCACTATCTTGGCGTCGCGACCTCGTACGTAATGGTAAACTATTTTTTTGTTTTTCTAGTTTAGGTGGGACACTACCCGACGTGACCACCTTTACTCTTTTCCCTGGTTCTCTTCATAGTCCTTAAAATACGCCCTCATGGCGTCAAAGTCCATTTGTTGGACCATTTTGGTCCTGGCGTCCGTGTTTTCCTTATGGTTTGTTTTCGGAGTTGTCTCTCCGGTGGTGGTCTGGCGGACCGATTTTCTTTTGGAACATTTGTTCCGGTGGCCTCCACGGTTGAAACCACATTCTGCGCAACGCGTCGAAGGCGCCTTGCAGTCTGCGGCCCGATGGCCTTCTTTTCCGCAGTTGAAGCAGCCCTGCGGGGCTCGACCGACAGCGTCGATGTCCATGGCATTTGGGTCACGCCTTTGTTGCACTTGGGGGCCGGTGCGAGCCTCGAATGACTCGACCGCCGCCGCATGCCTCTGGATCGTGAGCACATAGGCTCGGACTTTCGTTTCCCTCTGACCCTGGAGGAAAATATTGCGCATGATTTCCTTGCGCACAGATTGTTCGAGAAGGGCTACGCCCATGCTGTCGTCGCAGTTGGCCTGATCGTACAGGGCCAACCAATGCGTCAAGAAGACTTGCGTCCTCTCGTTAGCTCCCTGTTTTCGGGCGAGGAGCTTTTTGGTCGCCAGATCTTTTTCGTTCCCTATTCGGAAACGTGCGTCCATTGTGGCCTCGAGGTCTGGCCACTCTGGGAATTTGAGTGTCTTTCGACACTTTTTGATTTCGTTACGGGCCCATGCGCCCGCTCCGTTTTTGTCCTTCTCGGACGTGTCCCCTATTCTCGAGAGGACTGCGAGTGTGACGTCTTTGTCATTGCGGAAGACGTCCCTGTTGGCCTCGATGAAGACGACCATTTTGATCCACCATTCGTCATAGCGGCTGTATGAACCATCAAAGGTTCCGGGGTCGGGAATGATCGCTGCTTTCTTCCCGGACGATGTGGTCCCATAGGAGGTCGATCCTCCTGTCTGCACTTGTGTCTCGAGTTGTTGAAGGTTCTTGAGAGCACGGCTGGCTTCGAACTCTGCCTCTGCCGCCCTTTTGTTGGTTATCACCAACTCCTTGAGGACAGCGTTGAGCTGGTTTTCCAGCCAAGCGAGATGACCTTCGGTAGGGTCCATGGTCGTGGGGGTTTGGGGATCCTCTTCTTTTCTTTGGGGAAGAGGGGCGTGGATCGATCGGGATACGTCCATCGAGTATCCACTCATTTTGTCTGTTGGGTACGAGGAAAGTTACCTCGGATTCGTAGAGGGAGTGGGAGTGGTCGGAGAGAACGACGGGTTTCAATGGGTGTCCGCCGGCGAGTCGGAGAAATTCTGTTTGTAGCCAATTAGGCCACTGACCTTCGAGTTCGAGATAAAAATTTCCAGCGGGGATTCTGGAGTCTGTTTCTAATTCTGTTTCGGGGTAGTACCCGTCAAGGATTTCTCTGATGGCAAGGTAGGGAGACGTATCCCTAGGTTCTGTGAGGGAAGCTATTTTGACCGCGTGAAAGACAGCGAACGGTCAGGAAGTGGAGGAGGCAATAGCACGTCACGAGCGCGCACGTGTGTCGATGGGTAGAAGTCGGAGGGACCGGGTATGCCTGGCTTCGGCACGGTTTTAGTACCGTAAGACTGTGAATCTTATTTTACAAGGAAGAGATCACGATTCCTTGCTTTCGCCCTGAGTGTGCGGGTGACTGCTCTCCCTCGAATGGGAACTACTGATCACCAAAGCGAGCCTCACAAAGGGTTACTTTGAAACACAGTTTAGATTACGGTTGTGGTCCGCAAGAGTTAAGGTCCTCTGACCGCTATGCAAGCACGCTTGTTTATACTCCAAACGAGTAGGCAAGACAATCCCCTTAACGCTAGGGTCCGCGTGTAACGATGAAGAATGAAGAGTGTGTGACACGTGTACCGGTGTCGGGTGAGGTGGGTAGAGAAAGTAGTCTTGTTCTAATGAAGGCGACCCTTTGCACCAATACGGCACTAGGCACCTCACACTATCACGCGACTAAGAGTAGGAGTAGTTGTGGAAGGGGAAATCCGACCAGAACAAGACTGGCTTGTTCGGTCGTAGCATTCAAGTATTTATACTACGAGTACATGTGCACAGACCAAGCTGTGTCTGACGATAAGCTATCTACTACTACTATATAAGGTTAAATGGTTCTCACGACGGTGGGAATATTAACTACATGAGGTATACACGTGTTATGATGTCATTGATAAAGAGATAAGTGATAAGGTCATGTGATGTCACGTGACTGATCATGTGATGGCTGACTAAGCAGGTCACGTGACTCGAAAAGAATGAATCGAAAGATAAAAATAAAGGGTTAAAAACGAGGTTTGTAACACTTCTGGTTTTGCTGATTGCAGCAGAGAGAAGGAAGATGAAATGGTTAGTATAGGATAACCATTAAGAATAAGGGACAGACTGGTGCTTGAGGTTTGATTCAAGGACATTGCTGAATTGGCCTTTCTAGGAGCATCTCAGACTTGCTCAGGAGTAGGGGAGATCTTGAAAGATCGTGAGAATGCCTGGAGTAGCTGTCACGCCTGGGTTGTTGTGCTGCAGCATTGGAGAAAGCAGCAGAAGGGTTTTATTTACATAAATGCCATCCGGAAGTTGTTTCCAGTGCCAGTGAGTTAGGTAATGGACTTTCTGACAGAATACTAAGTTATTGGGCACATGAAAGCAACCTTGCAAGCAAGGTAACTTTTCATTGGTGGCGCACTGCAAACTAGCTGCTTGGCAGTCCTTTTCATGTCAACGTCCCACAGTGTTCATGCACAGGATGTATGTACATTATGTGTACAACATGACAAAACTTTTGACAGTGGGGGCAGGGGGAGAAAGGCATACATTGAGATCTAGTCTATGCGTGAGAAGCCAAGTGGCTTACCCAAGATTCTGAGCAAATTCTGAGCGACTCGAAATTGTGATCTTGTTGATGTGTCAGTGGGAATTAGATTTTTAGAAATCCACAAGTGCGCTTGCGAAGCGGTGTCGGGTTGCCTCTCTGGAAATGATCATGTGGACCTCTGCCACCGACGCATCACACACTCATCGCAGGCTACATATCATAGGGGAAAGGTCGCTAAGAATGGCGCAATCCTCTCTCTCCCATGGCTGCCAACTTCTCCAGCATCCCAATTCTCGATTTCGCACTCATTAACGACCAAGCTCTCAAGCCCGCGTTCATAGACCAACTCAGACATGCCCTTATCAACGTTGGCTTTCTCTACTTGAAGAATCACACCGTACCGAGACAAGTGGTTGACGATCTGATAGGGTACATCCCCCGTCTCTTCGATCTCCCACAAGAGGCAAAGAATAAGATATTCATGGCTAACTCTCCTCACTTCTTGGGATATTCGAAGCTCGGCGCCGAGTTCACGAAAGGCAAGACAGACTATAGGGAGCAGTTTGATTTTGCGACCCCTCATGAGACTCAGTGGAGACCCGGCGCTCTGGAGTACCTACGACTCTGGGGACCTTCCCAGGTGCGTGATCGACTCGATCGTCCGGTCGACTGTATTGGTTGACGAATGGATTCGGTTCTAGTGGCCCGACGAAGAGCTTATACCAGGATTCAGAAATGTCATGGAAACTTACCTTGCCCACGTGCAACAGCTCAGCTATCGCTTCATCAGCCTGCTCGCGGAAGCATTTGGTCTTCCCGCGGACGCGCTCAACAAGTTCTATGACACCGATGAGCTGATGCAACACCGTGGAAAGGTAAGATCTAGATGCAGGTTCGAGATATCTTACTGAGACGTGGTATCAGGTTGTGAAGTACCCTGCTAACGATGGCACGCTCACCGATCAGGGCGTCGGTCCTCACTACGATGCTGGCTTTCTCACATTCGTAAGAACTTTTTGTAACATATCCAGTTTCTTGTATACACCTCATTTGTGTTTCAGCTTCTTCAAGCTTCCCCCCATCCTGGTCTCCAAGTCCAGAACCTTTCAGGCGAATGGATTGACGCACCTCCCATTCCCGGGACTTTTGTCGTCAACATCGGCAAGGGCGAGTGACGCTAACTTAGCAACTCATTTCAAATCGTCGTTTACACTCCGTGAGCAGCCCTCGAGTTCGCCACGCGCGGTCTCGCCCGCGCCACCTCTCATCGCGTTCTCTCTCCCCCCGTCGGCTCGACCGCCCGGTACTCCGTACCCTTTTTCCAGAACATTAGCTTGAACGCGTGTTTGGCTGATGAAGTGCTCGACTGTACGTCTTGTCTGCCTCCGTTCCACGGAATGGAATACTTATGTGAATCCGACCGACGGACAGTCCCCACGGACATCTTGAAACTCAAGGAACTGAGAGGTGACGTTGTGGTAACGGAGTGTACGTGTCTCTTCTCCTCACAAGCCTCTGCTGCATCCAGCTCATCATGCCAACACCTTCCGCGTTTACCTAAAATCCCATCCCATCTGAATCTAACTCTCTTACAGCTGTCAACTTTAGTGAATTCGATCGCGAGCCTTCTGGAAAAGTCAATTTGATTGGCCGCATCAAGTGAGTCCATATACTGCCTTACCATTCTTGGCAGTGCCAGTTTTGACCGTCCAGAACTGACATGGACGCCGTACTTCAGGAGCCACCCAGATGTCGCCGAACGCCATTACCCCGACTTGTTCAAACAATACTTCCCGTCCGGCCTTCCAAAGCATATCAGCGCGTACTAAGACAGCACCCATTTGCGTCGATCGATTACGACTGGAAATGCAGATTTATGAGCAATGTGATAGGCTAGCACAAACGAAACGAGAAAGGGGAATGTTAACGCTACAGCAGGGGGTATTGTACGATATAAAAGCTAACATGATAACAAAGGGGAAACCCGATTACCGGCAATCGACGTAAACTTCCGCCATCCAATGATCGTCACAGATATTCCAGAGCGCTGTCAGCACCAACCGCTCAAACGTCATGCCACCGCTCCCGAGGCGCCAGCTTGCAGCACTTCGAGAGGGTGTTTGAACCTCCATTTGCTAGATGAAACGTCGACGCACATGAAAAGGCCAGAAATGGAAAGGGAGATGGCAAGGACTTACGACCACGTACGTAGAAAAGGCAAAGGCGATTTGAACCGCAAGCTGCCCTCGTGTCACCGGGCCGGCAGACGAATACAGGTCAAGTGAATGAGACCAATCCACGTGATTGTAACCTGGCCACTAAGGATTTGAACGCCTCTTTCAGAACGTGACTGAGAGCGAAAGCATATGTAGATCTTACCATGATTCTCAACGAAACCTTGCGGATCGCGGGAGAGCTAGACATGAGACATCCCACACGTTCGTTGGCGTCCATAATCATGCGCTCCAGAGCGCCACCCGAGCGTACCACTAGCTCTCGCATGGGTATGCCGAGGCCACGGCTGGGAGCTCCGATGAGCTCGAACATGATAGGCACGTGACGAGGGGATGAAACGAGCTTCAACGGTGGTGTCTGCGGAACGCGCTCGAAAGACGCAGGGAGCGTCGTCGGAAATGGTGGTTCTAACGGCGGATTGGCATGAGACAAGGCGGTGTACGGTGAGCGAAGTTCAGAAGGGACGGGTGCATGGAGAGGGTCAAGGTAGGGCGACATGACGCGGACGAGAAGCAGCGATTGGCAGTTTACGATGAGGACACGAAGCCTGGGACCTACCTCGAATTTATACCTTGGAAGTTGACGGCTCGGGAGAGAATGAAAGGCTGGACACTTGAAAGGATGAAAGGACTGCGCGAGTACGGGGGTCATGATGCACTGAAAGGCAAGTCCTGACGAGTGCTCGTTGGCCTAGATCATTCGTCGTGAACACCGCCTGCAGGAAATTAGATTGCATCATAGAAAAAATGTGGTATTTGATTGGTCGAGACGAAAGGAACGGGAATGGCCTTTGTTTCTACTTCTCGAGCCGTTCTTTCATAGGACGACATGATTGGTGCATGTGGAATCGTCGGCTATTCGATAATTGGAATGACTGCAAGGCAAATGTCAGCTCCTGGCATCGCAGCACCCACGCGACGTCGTGGCTGTGGAGTTGAAAGAAGACAGGAGTGCATCCGCTTATACGACCTGTACTTACATTAACTTGAATACAATACAGATCTTGATTCTACTTCTGACGAACATATATCCAGCTTATGAATAGCTTACAACAATAAATTTTCTAAAGGTAATCAGCATGCATGAAAGGCTCGAATAAAGCGCAGCACAGAACAACTCACTATCAATTTACCCAGGCTCTAGCGCTCTGGAACAACCTGAACCATGGACCCACGCCATTCTCTTTCCAAGCGCCCGAAAGTGCAGGTGGGTACCAGCTATTGCTCTCTAGAGTGGTTGCCCGTTCGGGGTGTGGCATCAGCGCAAGCACCCTTCCATCCGGTGTCTGTACTCCTGCAATCCCCTCGACCCCTCCGTTGGGATTCATTGGGTACACCACGGTCGGTGATCCCTGAGAGTCCACGTACTGGGTGGCGACAAGACCCGCAGTCTGCAAGGCCAGCAGCTGAGAATCACCTTTGGCGAACGATACTCGTCCCTCTCCATGTGCGACGGGAACGGGAAGTTTAGAGCCGACCATGTCGCGGAGGAAGACAGAACATCGGGTAGCATCGCTTTGCGAGATCTGGATCGTGCAGACCCGAGCTTCGAACCGCTCGCTCGCATTCTGCTTAAATTCGGGCCAATTCTCCGCTCCGGGTATCAGCCCGCGGAGATGGCTGAGGAATTGACATCCGTTACATACGCCAAGCGTGAATGTACCGTCGTTCTCAAAGAACTGCTGGAACTCTCTCCTCGCGATCTGGTTGAGACGAACAGAGTGGGCCCAACCTCTTCCGGCCCCGACGACATCGCCGTAAGAGAAACCTCCACAAGCGGCGAGCCCACGGAAGTCGGCCAAAGAGATTGCTCCGCCCAGGATGTCGGTCATGTGTACATCAACGGCATCGAATCCGGACGCAGAGAACGCCCAAGCCATTTCGATATGACCATTGACACCTTGTTCCCGTAAAATGGCGACCTTCGGGCGATGTGTCAGGTCACGGAAAGGGGATGGAATGTATGGGAAGGTAAAGTCATAATAAATGCCTTTATAGCTTGGGTCGCTTATGAGGTCGAACTCTTGCTGTGCGACGGCAGGGTTATCGCGGAGGCTCTGCATCCTGAACGACGTCTCCGACCAGATTTCCTGTAGCTGTCCACGAGTCTGAGAGAACAATATATTACCATTCGCACGGATGATGAATCCCTGGTTGGTAGGATCTTCGTTCACGCTGCCGATCTCGAAGATCGAAGCGGCAGGGAAACCTACACCCACGAAGGTAGCTTTCAGTTCGTCAACCGCGCGTTTGGGTACTTGAACGACAGCACCCAGCTCCTCGTTGAAAAGCGTCGCGATAGCATCTCCGGAAGAACCTAACTGGTCGAGTGTGATGTCTGCGCCAACCCGGCCTGCGAATGCCATTTCGACAAGGGTAGCAAACAAACCACCGTCAGAACGATCGTGATAGGCAAGGACCAAGCCTGTTTTTCTGGATATCTGACAGCCAGTGAAGAAGGCTTTGAGCACAGATGGATCGACAAGGTCAGGTGACTCCGATCCAATCTCCTTGAACACTTGAGCTAGGGCGGATCCACCCATGCGCTTCTTTCCTCCTGCAAGGTCAAAGAATAAAAAGACAGTCGGCTCGCCAATATCCGTGCGGAGTTGTGGAGTCCAAGTTGTGGAAACGTCGGCCACAGGTGCAAATGCCGTCACAATGAGCGACAACGGTGCGCTGACTTCTCGTTGCTCGCCGTCCTGCCTCCACTTCATTGACATGGACATCGAGTCCTTGCCAACCGGCACACCGATCCCAAGCGCTGGACAAAGCTCCAAGCCCACCGCCGTGACAGCCTCGTATAACGCCGCTCCTTCCCCCTCCTTTGCCGCAGCACACATCCAGTTCGCACTTAACTTGACAAGGGAGATGTCTGGGATGGAGGCCGCGACGATGTTGGTCAAAGACTCGGCGATTGCCATGCGTGCAGATGCAGCGGGGTTAAGGAGAGCTACAGGAGTTCTCTCGCCCATTGCCATTGCTTCTCCAGCAAGGACGTCAAAACCGTAGGAAGACCGAGTGACGGCAACGTCAGAGACAGGAACTTGCCAAGGGCCTATCATTTGATCGCGCGTGACTAAGCCTGTGATGGACCTATCTCCGATAGTGATTAGGAATGACTTTGATCCGACGGATGGAAGGCGAAGGACACGATCGACCGCGGCTGAGATAGGGTCGGTGATATTGCGGAGGTACGTGGATAGGGTTGAGTCAAAGTCATTGAACACGACCTTGCGTCTTTTGTCCTTTCGGGACATACGGGGTGGCTTGCTGAAAAGGGTAGACATCTTCAAATTGATTACATCCTGGCCGAGGAGGCGATCGGTGACGATCAGTTGTTCCTCCTCCGTAGCGTGACCAACGATGGAGAAAGGGCAGCGTTCTCGTTTCGCAATCGCCTCAAAAATATGGGTCTTCTCCACGGAGATGGCTAGGACGTAGCGTTCCTGACTCTCATTGCACCAGATCTCCATAGGCGACATGGAGCTATCTGCAACGAGAACGTCACGAATCTCGAATGCCGCTCCGAGCCCGGAATCATGCACTAATTCAGGTAAGGCGTTGGACAGTCCTCCTGCCCCGACATCGTGGATGCTCTGAATGGGGCTCCCGTCTCCGAGGCCCACGCACGCATCAATAACCTGCTGACACCGTCTCTGCATTTCTGCATTGTCTCGTTGCACGGAAGCGAAATCTAGATCTGCGGAACTAGCACCAGAAACTTGGCTAGATGCAGCTCCGCCTCCCAACCCAATCAGCATTCCGGGGCCACCCAGAACAATGATCTTTGCACCGGGCAGGATGGCCGATTTCTTGGCGAAGGCGGGGAGTACGTTTCCATAACCACCGGCGATCATGATTGGTTTGTGGTACCCCCGAATTTCCTTTTTCCCATCTTCCGAGGCGGGCGCGGACTCCGAGAATGTCCGGAAGTACCCGGTGAGGGCAGGTCGTCCAAATTCGTTGTTGAACGCGCTCGCGCCCAGCGGGCCGTCGATCATGATTTCCAGAGCTGATGCGACGTGAGATGGCCGACCAAAATCAGTTTCCCAAGGTTGCTCATAGCCCGGAATACGGAGATCGGAGACAGTGAAGCCAGCCAAGCCAGCTTTGGGCTTGGATCCCCGGCCGACGGCACCCTCATCGCGGATTTCTCCGCCGGAGCCTGTAGCTGCTCCTGGGTAGGGAGAAACTGCTGTAGGGTGATTGTGGGTCTCGACTTTGATGAGGATGTGGTAAGGCTCCGATTCGAGCCGGCTATAGATAGGTGTATGCTCGGATCCCTGAGCCCAGAGTCCAAAAACCGGTATGGTGGGACCCCCAAGGACAGCGGCGTTATCGGAATAGGCAGAGATGGCTTTGTTGCTACACAGAGCTTCGGTATTTTTGATCATTTGGAAGAGTGATTTATCATGAGAGACCTCATCTATGGTCCAAGAAGCATTGAAGATCTTGTGTCTGCAGTGTTCCGAGTTAACCTGGGAGAACATGAAGAGTTCTGCATCCGTGGGGTTGCGGTTGATGGGAGAGACACCAGCGACGAAGGCATCAACGAGATAATTGATCTCGTCGGGCGCGAGGGCAAGGCCCAGAAGTTTGTTAGCTGCCGAGAGGCGTTCTCTGGCAGCGGTAACGTCCACTGCTTCAT
This sequence comes from Leccinellum luteum, assembly GCA_038091855.1. Classification (NCBI taxonomy): domain Eukaryota; kingdom Fungi; phylum Basidiomycota; class Agaricomycetes; order Boletales; family Boletaceae; genus Leccinellum; species Leccinellum luteum. The sequence goes on along the minus strand of JBBPPG010000078.1, from coordinate 45,711 downwards.
CGGCTTTGTCTGTCAACTCAACTATTCCTAAAGGGCTCGGATCTTGATGCTTGAATAGCGAATCTTCATGAGGTAGAGAGAGTTGAATGGTCTGCGTCATGCGGTCATGGAGTAGATGCGAAATTTGGGAGACCACCCTGTCGTCTAGCGTCTTGCCGTCTTTGAAATGAAAAGTGTACGCAATGCCTCTTTCGATTCTTTCGACATGGTCTCCGAGATTGCAAATGACTGCGATATCTGTTGCTTTACTGCTCCAGGGAGATATAGAACCTGCTCTCGGGATGACATAGGCAATGTTTTGATCACTTTGGAGGGTATCTGCCGTGTTAGGTAACTGGATATTGTCACCATAATCAAGGAGGGTAGTAAGGGATTCCCTGTGAGACGATTGGCTGTTTCCGAGCTCGAGAGCCTGCGTGCGGCATTTGACGAGATGAACGAATATCGCGTCTACGGAGAGAACATTGCCATCTATAGCCTGGATGTTACGGAGGAGGATCTGACGCTTTGTTTCTGTAAGCGCGGAAGATCCTGATAGAACGAGCATGCTACTCTACGAAAATGCTCAAGCGATGTCATTAACGGACAGCGATGAACTTCACTCACTGGTGATGATCGTGACGATAGATTCGGGTGAAGACGCGTCTTCTGTCACTCTCACGCTCATCATCCATTATAATGCAAGCAACACCGACGCGTCGTTCGAAGCGCTTCCAGCAGTTCGTCACCCCCGTACACCCGAGCGCATGGGCAGACAAATCCACGTCTTGGTCATCTGAGCCGTTCCACGTCAGACCCCCCATCTCAGAAGATTACCAGGCCATTGCAGAGCATGAGAGTTGGAAACCTACACCGAACATGAAGACCGCGTTTTATCACTCCTTTACCCGCCCGAGGTCGCTTCCTCCTCTGTCCATCACTGGAAGGCCGCGTTCCTCGAGGTCCGAGGCGAACGTTCGGGAGGAGTTCAGTGTAGGGGATACGGTGTGCGTCGCGACGGGCACTGCGGGATGCGATAGCGTCGGGGTCATCGCATCCATGTGGGAGCTCAGGGCGGACGGATCGGAAGGAACGCAAGAAAACATGTTCATTCGCATTCATTGGTTTCAACGGCCAATCGAACTTCCTCGCATACGTCCACGAAGGGAGCACACTGAGGTAATCCTTCCAACAACCTTGTGCTTACCACTCCTAACTCGCGTTCAAAGAGCGAAGTATATTTTACCCTCGATACGGATGCAATCTTGCCACCCTCCAGTGTCGTCCGCCACTGCACCGTAACCGACGAACCCCCGAATGAAAGGTCAACTCAAGCCACGACTTCTCGGCATCCACGCTGGGAAAAGTTCAAAGCAAAGGATATTCCATTGTTCTATTGTCGTTTTGCTCTCGATTCCAGGAAAGGACTCTACTATGATTTTTCCTGGAATAGTCATAAGAAGCGCGCTCTCTCGGAGACAAGCGAAGAGCAAACTAGTGGAAGATCCTGGAACGTTCTCGTAGAGTCCCAAAGAAAGAAGGCCGCCGGGGTTCAGAAACGCCCAAGACTGGAAAAGATCGCTGAGGAAGAGTTATCCGACTCAACACGGGAATCAGACACTGACTATGAATATCAAGACCCCGTGGAGGATCCTGATGATAATGACCTTCCCATCGTGACTGACGACGATCTCAACTCTACGCCTGATGCTCACGATGAAATGCTTGAGGATGATCTCCCAAAAACACCATCCCGAAAACGTAAACGTACAGTGAGCACGCCTTCCAAGTCAACCCCTCGAAAAGGTCGTTCAAAGAAGCTGGCCGCTCCAACTCCTCATTCAAAAGCTGCCATTCAAAAAAGAAATAATCGCAAAGGAGCCGTCGTTCGCGTACCACCTCCTGACCTGACACGAGAGCATTATAAGCAGCTACACAAGCTGCCCCAAGACGCGTGGTTGCGAGCCATGCATGTTTTACATGTAGCCGCACGTCCAGATATTCTACCTTGTCGAGGTGAAGAATACAACCGTGTTTTGCGTACGGTAGAGGAACTTCTTGAAGAAGGGAGCGGTGGATGCATCTGTGAGTGTTTCGTTTCTGTCTTGAGCTGCTCTTAATTGTTGGTTTTCTTAGATATATCAGGGGTTCCCGGAACTGGAAAAACTGCTACTGTACACGCTGTTGTACGCGAACTCAAGCGCATGGCAGAGAGTGGGGTGAGACCCGAATCCTCCATATGTGGTTGTTGCTTATGGCGCTGAGCAGGAAACGATCCCTTTCACATACGTCGAGATTAACGGTCTCAGAATCCCCGAGCCACCAGCAGCTTACAATCTCCTTTGGGAAACGATATCTGGTCACGATGTCTCCACAGAGGGGCACCTCAAGGTTAGTTCGAAGGAAGCTCTAAAACGTCTCAGCAACCACTTCAGTGCTGGTGTCAGGGCCGGCCCGGGTGGACACGCGTGGTTGGTAGCGATCTTCAATACACATTTTCAGTGGCTAACGACCCACGCTTGGTGTACTAGTGTTGTATTGATGGACGAACTCGACCAGCTGGTCACCACAAAGCAAGATGTCGTCTATAACTTTTTCAATTGGCCAACATTGGCCGGGTCAAAGCTTGTTGTGCTTGCGGTTGCGAACACGATGGACCTTCCGGAAAGAGTTATGAGTGGGCGCGTTCGCAGTCGTCTAGGTGAGGAAACACCGAGTATAATCTTCCAACACTCCATCAACATCACGTATAGGTATGACCCGAATAAATTTCCAGCCATATACTACTTCCCAACTCGATGAGATTGTACACGCGCGGCTTCTCGCATCCAAGGAAAATCTCCCGTCCCAACACCAACACGATGTCATTACTGCCGACGGTGTCAAGTTTGCCTCCATGAAAGTATCTTCTATTTCTGGTGATGCTCGTCGCGTACTGGACATCTGCAGGCGCGCTGTCGAACTTGTACATCCAAAGGGAAAGACAGCGAGTGTCGATGACGTGAAGGAAGTGATCAAAGTGATGCAGAATAGTCCGACGGCCGCGTTTTTGAAGGAGTTGAGCTTACACGAAAGAATTATGCTGGCTTCGCTGGTGAAGTGTATGAAGAGGGAGGGTGTGGAAGAAATAAAATGGGGGGAGGTGGGTTCTTCTGTCTTATTAGTTGGTGACATGACCTCTGACGTTCGATAGGTCGAGCGTCAGCACTTGATCTACGTGGAGACTCTGGGGGAAGGGGTATCCACTCGTCGACCAACTGTCGGGGAACTCACTGTTGTCCTGGACTCCCTCCTTGCGTCGCGGGCGATGCTCATGGAGGATGGATTTACAGCGGCACGAAAACCGGTAGGCGAACGAAAAGTTATTCTTAACTTGGAGCAGGCAGAGATAGAGAGGGTTCTGGGTGACGTTGGCGGAAACTTATGGAGGAATGCACTCGGTGCAGATGCGTAAACGGGGTGTTCGTTTCTCCGAGACAGTACCCAGTGCCTGCAACGTTCGAACTCGACACGATCAGCCTGACGGTTCTTCGACAGCTTCTAATTGCACTTCGGGCTTGGAAGAGGCTGCATAACACCATTGGATGCCGGGAACGCTGGGACATCAAACACGATAACCATATATCAGGACGACTGTTACAAGTCCAATCGTATTGAATCAGCCTCAGCTTGGTAACAATTGTACTCATCGTGTTGGTTACCTGATCCCGGCCACCTTATCAATGTAATGACACTTATGACCATAAGGTGACCTTGACCATCTGATCGCGCATGGGTCATCAGTCGAATAACCCACAAGATACCTGGTTGGTATTTCTCGTCGTTCTCGTCCGCATTTTCCCGCAAGGAAAATCTGGTCATGCAACCACCGACTTTAGACCGATTGACAAATTGTTTTGATGTCTCTCCAGTTTCAAGTCATGGGCAAGTTCTCCGTCTGCTCCGTTCTGCATGAACAATGGATACCGGTTCCCATCCCAAACACTGAGGTTGTGACAAGTCGATTGTCGTCACTGATGCAAACGTTGGCACCGGCTTCGAAGCAGTCGTTCATCTTGCGAAACTCAAGCCCAAGCGTCTCTTCCTTACCGGATGAGGCCAAGTGCAGGCAAGCCAAGTAAGGTATGGACATCTGTTCCCTCCTCTGCGCCCTAGTTAACTCGTGATCTTTGCCTACAGTGGAGCATGATGAACGGTATTCTTGAGACCTGGCCACTCAAACTGGGTTCTTTTGACTCTGTTCGCAAGTTTGCTGACCAGGTCGAGCAGGAGGGTTGTCGACAAGATAGCCAATGCACGCGTATCCACCATTACCTTTATGAAGACGCGAGACGAATGGGAGACCACGTCTGTCCCAAGCATATATGCGGTGGGTGAGCCCCCGTTTATACCAGCCTGTTGTAAGTGAATCATCTATCGATGGCTCTGCTCAGCACTCTGATGCTCCCCCACCTGATCAAATCGACGTACCCCAAGACTCGTCGTTTCGACTAAAGCCCATTGCACAGCTTCGTAAGTACTACTTACCGTGACTGCGTACGTAGTAATCCATATAACACAATCCGTTCGCAGTGTCATGAGGAATCGGTACGAATCTCGACGCGTTGAACTTCTCAGGCTCAGGGTGGTGGTGTTAACCCCATCCTTCCCACAAAAAATCAAAGTAAATGGAAACAAAACAAAACAAAAAACGTCTACTGGCTACCAATGGCTGCTGGCAGTGCTGGAAGTCAATATTGTTCGTTCGCGAGTTCGCTTCTCGGTTGCAGAACCCGACGCCCGTCCTCTATGTCGGCGATCAACCCGGGATTCTGTCACTCCCGCTTTACGCGATCGATCAAGGGCAATCCTGTCGTCAGTGTCATCGTATATACTTGTGGGTAAGCCGCTGCTTGCGCACCCGACCGAGGTCGGGGGTCACACGCTCGTGCACCCCGCCGTGGAACCAGGCGAGCGATTACGTTTTGGGCGAGGAGGGCAGGGAGATCTCGAGGCGTTTGTGGGTCAGTTGGGCTCTGGTGCTCTTTCCGTGATGCATTTGGCTAACGTAGGTTTTCATTTTCCTCAAGTGCTTCGCATGAAGACGGAAACTGTCGAGGTACTGGGCAAGGTCGATCCGAGAGTGAACCAGGTCATTTCACAGTGCCTGCAGCACTAGGTTTCTCTAGAGGGTGGTACACAATACCACCAATTATCGCGTGGATGTATACCGTACTAGCTAGCGTTCACGGCATCGGTGAGCTGGGATCCGCTAATAATAATATCACTACCCACTTGCCGTGCTGCAACAGGCATACTCGGTCATGAGGATCTCAGCCTGCTCCTTGGAAAAGAACGGGTCTCATGACAAGGCGAACTTATTGATTCAATTGGATTCGTAGTCTGAGGGTGGTAGATGCTACACCGAAGAAAGAGGCTGCCATATGGGCTACCCACTAAAGATACAAAGGGAAAGTGTGCGTATGTGATTGTGAGCTAACTATATATCGTTTAGTTGAACAATGGTTATTAACGTCAGCGATAAAGTAAAAAGAGTTCCGATGAAGTTGAGAATGATGGAAAAGGATTACAATACACGCCTAACATTATGAAAGTTACATGGCATGGTCCGCAAATGGATTCGTGGTTCTCTTCGTCTTTACAGGGCTGGCGATGCGGGCATCGTCATCGAATGGTGTGGCGAACGGATCATCTGCAGGTCGTGCATGCGTATTCGTAAGGAGTCGTGACGTTAACCTCGTGGACTCATGCAGACTCCCGAGGCCTGCCAGCGGTGGGTTAACTGGCATGGGAGTGGTTGACGAGCAGTAATGTCTCCCGTGTAAAGCGGTAGCGTTGGAACGAAAAGCGGGGAACCTGGAGCCTGGTATGAGATGGACGGAGTTCTGAGCTCTTGGGCGTTCCTCGAAGGCGTTATGGAGGGGCATGGCAAGGGGACCGCGATCAGGAGCAGGACTGGCATCCGCAAATGCTCTGGTATTCCATGGTTGGCCAGGAGGGGGTGGAGGGATGGTGAGAGGAATAACTTTCTTTGGAGGGATGTTATTCATCCAAGGAAGTGTGGGCGGCTTTGGTGAAACCTGCTCTGAGCGCATAGAGGGCGTGCCATCGATCTCTGGGAAGTCTTTCGGCGTAGCAGCCGACGCTCGTTCGACAGAGATCACCAATTGCGGATGAGGTGTATGAGAGCCCGGGGGAGAACTGTCAACCTCCAACAACGAATTGGGTGGAACGCTATCCTTCTTCGAGAACAATCCGATCACTGGCTTGAACCAGGCCGACTTTGGTTTTTCCACTAACGGATCTCCTTCGGGAGCTCCCAAAGCATCTCTGTCACCCTTCTTCTTGCCAAAGTTCATGAACCTCATCGAACGGCTGAAACGGAGCCCAAACGCCTCAGGTTGGTTGTTACCCGCGCTTTCGTGGAAGAAACTATCCCAGCTCTTCTTGAAGGTAGGCTCCAGAGACTTGAGAGGATGATCTGCAACGGGAGAGGGCTGATTTGGCCGACAGAATAGGCTGCCGCTGAAGGGAGAACGAGTCTCAGGAAGCGGCGTGAACGAGCGCAAGGGAGGGTCAGCCACTCCAGGGCCCTTCTCAGCGTCGCCTGCGTGAGGCATGGGTGCCTGCTTTCCGAACGGCATGTTGAATCCCTCGAGGTCGTCTCGTTGTTCCTTCTGCCATTTCCGCCTTTTGTACGCATCAACCCAATTCTTGGCATATGAATGCCAAAAAAGGATGGCGAGGCCCATCAACACAACCACCCCCCACAGGCCCATGAAGATGCTAAACATCCATCGTTCTTTCTTCAACGCTTCGACGTACGTCGCTACCAATCTGCCAACAAGACCATGAGGGTTGTTCGAAGTACCACCAATAGCAGCAGTAGCAATGGGTTGTGTGATTTCATTGATGTCGCTCGGAGAGAGAACAAGGACTGATTCATTAAGCCGGGGGATATCAACCTGAAGGTTGTGGTTCAAGAAGGTGAGCGCCTCCTCGAGAGCTTGCACTTTGGAACCAATGAAGCACTTGATAAAATCCTGCGTAGGAGATTCGAGAATCGTTCCGTTGAAGATGGTGCCTACGAAATTTTGAACGTCGGAGTAAAAGTTGTTCAACGTGCCATTCAGCGTAGTAGTGGTGCCATTCACCCAGCCGAAGAGGCCGTCGTTAATCGTAGACTGAACAGTCTCGACTTTGGCATTAATACTGTTCGCATACAGTGCGGACTGATTGTACATGCTGTTATTCATCTGTATCGCGATCGTGTTCGAAAGGCCTTGCATACTCGCAGAGACTTGAGCAGTATACTGAGTTTCAAGGGGACCAACCGCAATAAGTTGAATTTGAACAGAGAGCAGCCCAAAAAAGCCAACCAGAAAGCAGGCCAGTGCAGGGGGGTGAAAGACGTAGTGCAGGAACCAGCGAAGATGGGTGTGTTGAGAAGGCGAGAAGCGAAGCCGAGTAGCCAACATATAAGCGATGCGTGTAAGCAGTGGATGTTGTGCGTCAGTTTGAAGCATGAGAAGATTATGATTGGTAAGGGTTACAGACGGGGTCTCGGAAGAGGTGATGTGACGAGTAAAACGAGTTGTTGGATCGGATACCCAAGCCTCTCGCGTATTCCGTAGATGATTCATGAGACAACACCATTTGTACCACTCCAAAATGCAGTGACCAGCAAGAAGGAAGAGGAACGCTGCGATCAAGATAACTGTGCCGATCCTTGCAACCTCGGCAAGGTCCTTTGCAAGGTTGTCGACGTCAGAAGTGTCGAAGTTGCTGCAGAATGAAACTGTGTTTTGCACTGGCACGGGAAGCAACGTAGGATCGAATGAAAGTCCAAGAAAGGTATTGTTGATATCAGCCTTGACAGCCTCGAACGGTGTGTCCACCCTATCAGATGTAAGGAAGCGTTCATTGATTAGTATGCGCAGCAACTCACAAATCCTGAATGGTATTCTTGATAGAAGACACAGTAGGCAGTGACTTGTTGAGCTGGATCAAAGCATTCTCGAAATCGGTAGGGATGGTAATCTTGGAGATCGCATCCAGACTAGAAACATTGAACTGCGGCGCTTGTATAGTACCGAAGGGATTGATCTTGTTCACAGCGTTCACAGCAGTCTGTATGGCAGAGTTGAGAGAAGTAGCATCGCTCTTGAGACCCGAGACAATGCTATTCAAACTATTTTGCAAGAAAGATGTGATCTAACGCGATTGATGAGAGAGGAAGGTTGAAATAGATGGAGACGTACATCTTGGACTGCATTGATCAGCAGATCCAATCCACCACCGACAACCAGCTCGAGGAAACATAGGAATGTGGAACGGTATATGTCGATGAGGAAATTAATGATCGCTTCCATACAAGTGAGTGCCAAGACAAGAGCTTCACGAGAGCCGTTCATGAGCCCATTGACTGCATCTGCAAACTGGTGGTTGGTGGCGACGGCCAGGTAGCGCGGCATACTGGCAGCAGCAGTAGCAGCCTGTTCTGCAGCCTGACAAGCTGTGATGAGATCATCCTTTGCATTGGCGATAGATGTTTGAGCATTGTCCAAGGAAAGTTGTAACCTGAAGATGACGAACAACAAGGAAATGATAGGATAGGCCAGCCATGTGAGAGAGAGAATGTGAGGAAGCTCGAGATATGGTTTCAACGACGTGGAAGGGTTGACAGTATCGTCGTGGTCCGCCGGTGGAGGCAAGAACGTTGAAGCTTGCTGCAACATTTGGGTCGACCAGCGACGTCAGAAGAAAATAAATGGGGTCGTAGACGAAGAGAAAGAAAGGCAGGTAGTGACCCAATAAGAGAGAGAAAACCATTGGACCTGCCTTTGTATTTTTCTGACGGCGTTGTCATTGAGTTACTAGTAGCGACTCCATTGTTCACGACAACAATAACACCTGCCATTTTGGGTGTAAACGATCACGTGCTTTGACTTTTGCTCCGAAATGCTGTGCAAATTATGCTTAGCCTGAGTGGGAAGTTACTAAAATAACTGATTATTATCTTGGTTTAACGCGAACTGTCCACATGGATTTGAAGATATTTCACAATGTTGTCGTGGTCAACCAACAGTTATGGATTCTACATGACGTCATTCGTTCCAGAACATCTAGCTGATGACGTAATCTACTAGGGAGAAGCTTGCCGTTCATTCGCAAGCTCTGATTGGCTGGTACGAGTGTGCATGCGGTCTTGAACTTGAACTTGTCGAACAGACAATATTATGTAGTTGATTGGGCCTATAGTATTTAAATTCAGCGGCCGCTGGTGACCCGCTTATAATGAAAAGCGGAACTTGGTATGATGTATGTAAGTCTTTTCGGACCAAATAACATGCACCTCACAGCTCTGAGGCCCTGAATCTGACTTAACTTTGTTTGCTTGCGCCCAACTTGCTTTCCGCCTTTCATGATCACCCATCCAACACCCTCGGGTCTCTCGTCTTTCTGAATAAATCCATGGTCATGGTCAAAGTGTCTCCCACCAGCGTGCTTCTCGTACTTCCCGTGCTTCTCGTGTTCTACATCGTTAAACGCCAAAGGTCCCAGTGGCGTCAGAACAACGCTCCCTTCCCCCCAGGACCCAAAGGCATTCCCCTATTGGGAGCCGTGCTAAGCATCGATGCTTCCCAGCCATGGTTCACTTACTACCAGTGGCGTAAAGTATTCGGTGTGTGTGATGTTCTGCCTCCGACTCGGAGTTATCTCACGAGCCCTGGTACATCTTCGTAGGCGACCTCGTCTACATGCACATTTTCAATATGAATGTCTTAGTTATAAATTCGGCAAAGGTTGCTCGTAATTTACTCGAAATTCGATCAACCATCTACTCAGATCGGCCAAAGTTCGCAACAACAGAACCGTAGGCCACTCCCTCCAAGTCCGCTTTTTCCATCCATCCTTACGTGATTGTTCTGGATAGTTATGGGATTGCAGACGGTACCATCCTCATGCCCTATGGAGACACGTGGCGTCTTCACCGCCGCATATACCATCAAGCTATGAATGCCGAGGCTGCGCTCAGTTATCGGCCGATGCAGTGCGCAAAAGCTCGTCAGTTGGTCATTAATCTAATTGATGACCCACAACACTTTTCTGTACATCTCCATGCGTTCGTCTTTTTGCCTCCTGCAAGTCCATCTCTCAGATACGTTCTCATTTTAGGTATTCCACTTCGATCATCATGTCAATTGTTTACGGTTACGACACTGCACCAAAGAACGACCCCTATGTTGACTATTGCGAGAAGGGTATGAAAGTAATTGCCAAGGCTGCTGATCCAAAGAGAGCTGCCTTGCTCAGAATATTTCCCTTTCGTATGTACCATCGTATGATATGTTCCCTGACTGAGTTCCTTTCAAGTGTTGAAACTACCTGCATGGATGCCCGGATCATTTAAAGCAGAAGCGGCAGAAGCAAAATGTTATGCAACTGGGTTTCGCAAAGTTCTTTTTGGGATGGCAATAGAGCGAATGGTGGGTATCTCCTGTCTTTCAACTTGGCGACTTTTTGAAACTCCTCAAGGGTTCTGGGACAGGTGTACCATCAATGATCAGTGATGCGGTCAGGAGAAATGAAGTTAACGGCAACTTGCCAGAAGTCACACTTGCAATCAGGAACACTTCTTCCGTTGCATATGGTGGTGAGCATCCGTGGAGATCATGTCACCTTGTCTTGTCTCAGATTTCAATGCAGCTGCGTCCGAAACCGTACGATTTTGTTGATGATATATTTTCGAAAAACAGCTCATAAGTGCCGTGTACGCAGACATCAGCTAGCTTGGACGTGTTCGTGCTTTCCATGGTCCTATTCCCTGACGCCCAGAGGAGAGCACAGAAGGAGATAGATACTGTAGTTGGTTCTGACCGGTTGCCGGATTTCAGCGATAGAGGATCTCTACCGTTTGTTGAGGCCGTTCTACTGGAAACCTTACGGTGGCATCCTGCTGTTCCTTTGGGTAAGCCGTGGTATTTCCTTTTAAAATGGTTCGTGCCGAGTCTCTTTCGTCAAGGACTGCCCCACGCGATTACTATCGATGATGTATACGAAGGATCATCCATCCCGAAAGGTCTGTCAGTGAACCGTTCCCTCCGCGGTGTTAACCATTTGTTGTAGGAACCACAGTCTTCGTCAATGTGTGGTAGGCTGATATCTTTGTATCTGTCTGTGTAGCCGAATCTTGACTGCTTCTGCAGGGGTCTTGCTCACGATGAAGAAATTTACCCTGAACCATACAAATTCGAGCCGGGACGATTTGTCAGGGAAAATGAAACATTCACTCAGAATGATCCTTCATTCACCTTTGGGTTCGGACGAAGGTAGGAAAATACTTCTTTGCGCATGATCAGGATCAATAATTGCTGCAGGAGGTGCCCCGGGCAACACGTTGCTACCGCGTCGTTATGGATCGCTATTGCTTCGATGCTTGCAACCTTTGATTTTTTAAAAGCGCAAGATGAATATGGGAACGAGATCCATTTTTCACCCGAGTTTACTGCTGGCACAACTTCGTGAGCGTCTGTTCTTCTGTCCCATGAGCTTCAGACATAATCCAATAACCGACAGACGGCCCAAACGCTTTCCGTGCAAGATTGTCCCCCGAATATCCCCAACGGTAATCAAGGAAATGGCCACGCAAAAGCCGTGACTTCTATTCCTGATCCATTTTGCTCTTTGCGAACGAGGATTTGGAGTAGTTATGAAAATGGACATTGATATTTTTATTCTGGTTGTGTGTAAGCTTATTTTATAGATCCGAACGCTTGGAAATGACCTTGTTGCGGACCTGGCAAGTGTATCTAAGCGCCAAGGTCAGTCAGGTGAAGGGTGTATCAAATTCGCAGCAGCTGTCAACACACATGAGGGTGTTTATTCACATACCGCGGTAAGCACCGTATGCTCGTATGCGCATGATGTGGTGAAAGAAGTCTACCTATTTGACCACGGGGGCACGACCTTCTCCACGTTGGGGCGAACGATGACACAATCCATACATCGATGGCACGTTCAAGGAGATGATTTCCTCGTCCGATTGTCTCGTCGACTCCACACATCCATTTTCCTGGACGACCACGGTGACCTCGGATGAGACTTACAGGATCCTCCAAGACGGATGATTTCAAATGACTATTTGCGTTAGCTGGCGCGCGATCGGACGAAGGGAATGACCGATTGCCAAGTGACAACCAGGCAGTGCGAAGGGGGTGCAGATCGGTACACGTTTGATGCCACGGAGTTAACCTGTCATCAAACTACGCATCCGATCGGACACTCACAGGCCATTTAATGAGCGCCCGAGGCCCGGCCTTTGCACAAGTCATCGACCGTGTCTGAGCCATGGACAAGGTAGAATCGAAGTCGAGGAAAACCAAGAGGAACTTCGAGCATCACTACCTCTTCTCTAGGTCACTCCCCGGAAAGCCTACTCTCTTGTTTATCCACGGATTCCCTTCGACGTCGTATGACTGGTACCACCAGATAAACTATTTCCAGCCCAAGGGATATGGGCTGGTCGTCCCCGACCTCCTCGGTCACGGACGAACGGTACCTAAGTCCAATAACCCTGCCCATTTTTTGCACACTGCAGTGGCGCAGGATCTAGTGGATATCCTCGACGAAGAGGGCGTCGGAAAGGAGGTGATAGTGATTGGTCACGACTGGTTAGTCCTGATGCTTGCCTATCAGCGCAAGTGACTGATGTAACTCGTTGACCTGACATCCACCTACGCGACCGCGCTGATGCTAATGGTGAACGGCATCAGGGGTTCTGGCATCGCCAGTATTCTCTCCGTGAAGCACTCCGACCGCTTCCTCGGCTTCGTTTTTACCGCAGTCACTTATTATCCGCCGTCACCATTCCCACCCATCGATCTCATTCTCGAGTTCCAGCAGCAAAATTTTGGGCGCCCGCTGATGGGGTACTGGAAGTTCTTCGGGAAACCAGACGCTGCAAGCCAGATCGAGAGGAACGTAAGTTTGAGCTAGTGTGGTCGCGCGCATGTTCTTCCTTCCGCCTGACTCATGTTCCTTTTTGTGTATGTGCGAAAAATCAGATCGACTCGTTCCTCAACGTAGTTTATGCTGCCGATCCTGAAATATGGAAGAGATATATGAACTTGCCTGGAGAATTTGAGATGTGTGTCAGGATGAACAACGAACTCCCAAGAGCACCATACTTGGTTCCCGAGGTACGCTCGCGTTGTCGTATGGGACGAGTGCTAAAATCCTTGCGATGATGAAGCACTATGAACACATTAAGACGTCCCTGCTTCAGGGGGGGCTGAGCAGCCCTCTCAATTGGTACAAAAGCAACCTGCTGGGCGTCAACAACAATATCAAAGCAAGTACGTTCTCCCGTCCATCCTCTTTCTCATCTTGAATCCTGAGTATCTTTGCGGTGAAGCGGTATCCAATGAAGATATCAAGATTAAGAAGCCGGCTTTCATGGCTGTGGCAAAATACGATTATGTTTGCCTCCGGGATTTTGCCATAACGGAGATCAAAAAGTATGCCATAGGTGGTTTAACGATTGTAGAGTTCGACACCGGTCACTGGACACACTTGGAAAAGCCAGAGGAGTACAACGATGCGCTCGAACGTTGGGTGGTGAATACGTTTCATTTATGATCATCGACAAAAAAAGGCAGGATGATATAGATACCGTGTCTGCAATATAGAATTTTTCGTTGTGTACGGAAAGGCGTCTGAAATAACAAGTGGAGAACGACTATAGAGCGCCACATGACTAACATCCTTGCGGGTGGAGATGTGCAGTACCGATGTAATCAGTGGATACACTTCTAATACCTGTATTTTCGTCAAGCAATGAAGTCGAGACGAACAAGAAAGTAAGGAAATATGGCACAGTTGCGGGTATGCGTAGCAGTTTGCAGTTTGCACAAATAATGATCGGGTAGATATAGAAATGTATGGTCAGTCATGACCTGACAACCGATCAGCATTTATGTAAACTGATAGAGCTAGGCAGGGCAACATAGGAACGAAACACGCACATCTTATAATCTACTTTTTCGGTCTCTCCGTCTGTGGCGTACTCAATGGTAATGTCCAAGTCTCGATTATTCCGCGCGTTGGGCACACACGAGAGGCGACCGTTGATTTTTTCACCCTCAGATATTGTAATCGTTGAAGGCGTGTAGAAGACAGTTTGTCTCGATTGATTTCATCAGTATGATGGTCACGGAGGGAATGAAATACTCACTTCCAATGCGTGTAGTGTGCATGGGGGCCCGTCGAGAACTGAATTTTCTTATGCGTGCAATCAAACGATATGTCGAACCACGCAAGGAATGCGTGGATGTCTGAAAAAAAGAGGTTAGACGCAAAAAAAATAAAGAATAAATAATAGAATGTACAGTCATTCCGTGTCGCGGTGAGCGTAAATGACGTAATGAAGGCCAGATCTTCCTTTTTTGCAGTGAGCAAGTTTATATGCTGCGAATAATCAGCTTCAATACGTCGAACGGAAAGAATCGCTAACCTTCAGCATATATGGATCGGTCACTACAGACTTGAGTTCGACGGTGTCAACCAGAGGTTCCCGCAATGCGATGTCCTTGATGCAGGAGTAATCGAACCCATAGACATTGTCCCAAACTAGCCATCGGCGGTCAGAATAACATAAACGGCATTAATGGGGGGGAGGGGTCTTACAATTGATTTTCTCCTCCTTGTAATCTTGGTCCTCGATTGCAGCCAGATACATTCTTGCGTTGTCAGGAAACATGTGTCCACCTGGTTTTAAATACTTGTCTCGAGCTAGCAGGACTGTGTCGAGCATGGACTCGTAGAGTAGGAAATAACCCATCCATTCAGATATGATTATGTCAAATTGCGTTATTGGCAACTCGACATCTTCGAGTTTGCCCTTGATCAGTGTAATCGCTGATTGGATTTTTCGACATGGATGACGTGCAATGAAGAACTGGTGTATGAAGATACGTACTATCCTTGAAGCCATTAACCTCGATTATCTTCTGTGCCTGATCAATGATGTTTGACATGTCGATCTAGAGTTGGTTGGTTGATGTGAGGTCGCCCTCGCCACAGCATCGATAAAGTTGCTTACACCAACGACATGAGCTGCCCCAGCCTTGGCAGCGAACATACTGAGAATGCCTGTTCCGCAGCCAACATCGAGCACGGTCTTGCCTTTGAACAGATGTCCGTTGTTGACGATCGCGGCACGATATGACCCAGTCCGGACCGAATCCTTCAACATTTCTTCGTGAATTCCTGCCCAACAAGACGGATAACATAAGATGCGAGTATCATATATTTTCTGGACAATTTCGCACCGAAATGCGCGTAAGAATCGGCATAGCTGCGAGAAAAGAAGACAAGGAAATATCAGAATCTGACAGAACAAATACGGGTGCGAGCGAACTAGTCTCTGGATGTCATCACATCTGATGATATATCGCCCGAGTGAGAGTGTGTGGCACCGTTCATATTGACAGTGTCCTTGTAGGCGATCTTGTTGGGTAGAAGGGCAAGAAAAAAAAATCGAAGGTAGTTGCGTTCCAGAAAAGGCAGGCCAGACAATGATCGGGTCAAGGCACCAACACACACAAACATCTCCCTCCGTTCTCATACCACGTGATTCCACTTTCCGGTGCCGCAGCCACACTCGGTTCTTTGTCCCAGACCACCACGTCACCCAATGATCATCGACTCCAGTTCAAACTTGGTTCGTTTTGAATCATCTTGGTTGCCTGCGACACTGATGAAGCTTGTAGGTCAGTTACACAGACCACCCTCCTGCTTATGAGCAGGTTGCTGCAGAAGGCACGAGCAGCAGTAAGTAGTCATCGACTCATTCATCCTCCGCAGAATATACGTTGACGGACGAGAAGATGCACCTAAGCCTGATGGGAAGCAACAACACAAGGAGCCAGAGCATCAACGCCCTTCATCACCTCCTCTCGTGTCGCTCCATGTAGCGCCTGTCCCCGTAATGCCTCAGCCTCGAGTCTACTACTATCAGAATCCTACCACTGGGGAACGTTTGACAGCATTCTTACCCCCAGATCATCCCGAGATGATGTGCCTGCAACAAGGCGGCCACGAGCCACAATCCAAGTTTGGCATCCTCGGTAGGTGCTGCTCTTCGAGGATTGTGTGCGCCGACTCACCTTGCGCTAGGTGTTTTGGCTGCTATAATATGGTTCCCTCTCGGAATTGGCCTCTGTATTCTCGATCGCCGGGTGCAATGCAAGCGTTGTGGTGTCGTCCTGGACGACGGCATATGTGGTTGAATATCTCTGACCTTGCCCTCCCTCGCTTGTACGCTAGTGCACCATACCTTTTTGGACATTATTTCATTATGATGTAATGACAGACCCTGTATTTATTCAGATCAATCATGAATTCACATGTCCACTACTACACCATGCGCCGATTCATTCGCTCACGATCTGGCGACCATGACAGCCATTTGCTCTCCTCCAAGCTGGCAGTGTCCAGCCATTTCCGACTGATCCTGTCTTTCGTTAGCCTCAAGTTTGTTTGAATGGCGCATCAGAAGGTGCCGTTACAACTGCCGCTCATCATTCACTCTCATAATGTGACCTTGATGCCAAGGCGATCAGGACATACTTAACAGAGTGAGTCCCATGTCGAATGGTGCTGCTAATTTATCTGGTGTCGGCAGTGTCCGGTTAAACTTGGCGCTCCCCAAGGATTGAGTCACCCATAGACTGACTTCTGACAACCTTCACAGTTTTTTGCTGTCATCTAGGTGGGATTTCAGCGTGATGCAAGTATTTCTTTCGGGCCGCTCATCCAATACACGAATTTGACCTTCAAAAAAGTCTTGGAGGTTTGTCTCGTACCCAGCATCAGAGAGTTGACTGAGCGAGATGTCGCGAGCGTTGACAGCAATACGCGCGGACAATTGCAAACGAAACATATCAGTCACGTGAAAGTTTTGCTACACGGAGGAAATTCAAACAAATAGTAACAGGTCCTGCTAGTGAGTTCGTCACAAAATGCCTACTAGGGCAGCCCAGCCACGCAGACCCCGGACAAATCTATCATTGCGCGTGGTTCGTGTAATCCAACCCTCTCGGGATCAGTATGCGGGCAGCCGGACAAGATCTATCGCCACAAAGCATTAGTCGAACAAGCGGTGACTTTGCACGGACGGCAGAAAGCTCGGAGAGAAGGTGCTCACCCTTTACAATCAAGTTCACTCACTGTTTACTGACAAACTGATTACAGCTATGCTCACCGAGCAACGGCAAACGCTGGAGACATTAGTTTCCAGCTCAAACCGACAAGCAGAGGAATGTGTGAACGTACCGTTCGACGGCACCCTCGATGACATGCAAGCTGGAGGTACAGAACCCCTCGATACTAGTAACGGTGGCCAAGAGTTCATTGACTTGGCACGAGACATCACGGGCGACTGACTGCATAGTTCTCTTTGGGCAACGAATTTCCCTTCAATTATGTTTCATATACATATTCCAAGTCGATACAAAGCTGAGTGGTATCATTGAATATGGAAACCTTGGTAGTAAAAAATGTGTGCAATGCTAGTATCGTACTACGCATATAACTGATGTGTTACAATGCAATTAACCAACGAGGAGTGCAAGCCTTTCAGGGCCTACGTTCCCGTGTCGTGGCTTAATCATGCATGGGACATCCTTGGGGTGCCTGATCGAAAAAATAGTGAGAGAGTATGTAGGTCAAAACGAAGTCAGACGCCGGCGGCAGGGCCGAAATCGGAACGCACGATGAGGTGCCGGAGGTCCATTCCACATTGATACCGTCCAGGCCCGGATCCCACGAAGGTGGTGCTTCGAACCGGAAGACAGCGAGCATAGATACAATCGAGATCCAGAGCGACGCGTCCGCGACATACCTCCCAACACTAACAGTTGTAAGATCAGCAACCCATGAATCAGAAGAGCGGAGCAGCACACGAGACGCGTACCAGACACGTCGACCGAATCCGAATGCAAACGAAAGTTGGTCGACCGATCGAGTTTTCTCGCCTAGAAACCGCTCGGGTTTGAACTTTTCAGGTTCGGGGAACTTTACTGGATCTTGTGACATTGCCCTGGGAGACCGTCAGGTTAGTTCATGGGGAAACTGAACTATTTATCACATATGTACCATGCATTCGCTATCACCGTCGCTCCTAAACATGAATAAATCCGTTAGTAATGCCCTCAACGCAAACAGGAATGGTCGACCTTTGGGGATGTAATATCCTTTGTAGATATCATCGTCTATAGCTGCGTGCGGAATACCTTCCGACAATGATATGTAGTTCTGTACCAAATAAGTAATGTACCGCTCAATCTACTTACCCAGGGGCACAACTGGGTGCCATCGTAGTGTTTCCTTGACTATGGCCTCGACATAGGGGAGTGAGAATCGATCGTCCCAAGAGGGGAGCCTTGGCAGTCCAACTCCAATGACAGAATCAATCTCAGCTTGAGCCTGTGCTTGCACATCAGGGTATAGCATCATCGCCAAAATAAAGACCAGGAGAGTGGAATGCGTCTGTGGGGCAGTGTAATCTCAATGGAAGGCCCTAGACACTATGGAAGTATGCTTCCTACCGTTTCAGACGCAGCTCATTATACATAGTTTCAGCACAGCCTATTCTAACAACTTTAAAGGACACCTACCGGAATAAGCACTCGCGCAAGCTTCCTTCACTGCCTGTTCGAGATATGCTGCTTCGGCTTCCGTGCGCGCCCTGTCCCGTATTCTTAGCAGGGCATCTGATACTACAGACAGATCCGCTGTGCCATCCGCCTGCAATATTGCAACCCAAACATCGTTCGTTAGTTTGATAATCGCATTGCTTTACGCAGATGTCTGAGTACTAACCATACCATTTCTCACGTATTCGAAGGGTGCATCTACCCATTGCGCGATAGACCTCCGGAGAATGAGGGCCTTGCGTTTGAAATCAGCACCAGGGAACCAAGCGGGAATATGCTTTACTGGTTTTGGGAAAGTGAACCATCAGTAAGGCTCTCGAACCATGACATCCATGACAGCCCACCCATACTATGTAGATCACTTACGGAAAGGAAGGGCAGCTACCATAGCAGTCAACTCTGGACGCATTTCCTTTTGTCCAATATCTAACGCGCGCTCGACATGGGCCACAATTGGGTCATCTCTGCCCAAGGTTTCGTAATTATACACAATCGACATAATCGTTGAAATACTAAAGCTATCGAGGACGGACCGTCAATGTAACCAATGAATTTGTATAGCAGTAACTCAACTTACACATATAAGTGCTCCGTATAGCTGCGAGGATTAGACATCAAATGCATAATCAGATCATTTGCTTTTCGTAACTGGAGGGGACGAAATGATGGTGCTGCATTGAGATGAAATGCTTGGTGGAAAATTCTGCGGTGAAGCCGCCACCGGTCACCATATGGTAAATGTATAGAAGAGAATTCCGCCCCGATGCTGTTTCCGACTCTGTTAAGTGGTTAGATTCCATAAGCAGGGAAATGAGCCTTACAAATCTATCATGACACTGAGACTTGCCGGGCGACTAGAATAATTCTGGGACCTTCTGTCGAGAAGGTCTTGTGCGACCTTTTCGGAATTGATGACGATGATGTCTTGAGTAAAGAGTCGAGTATAAATGATGTCACCTGAATGCATGTCTATTGGTGGGACTGTCTTGGCTGCGCATGATGGATGAACGAACCATATTCTTTACCCCACTTTGCATAGCTCTTCCAGGGATAGCGTGTATCGATTCCGCGAATGTTCCCGAGTACCGGCATTGGCGGGGGTCCAGGGGGAAGACGTCGACATTTGGCCGTCTTGATGCGCATATGAACTAGTACTAGTACTAGCAATGCAACACAGATAGCGAGTACAGATGAATCTGAAGAAAGCATATCAAAATGAGGGAAACAAATCGCGAGAACTGTACTCTATATATATCACTCAGGTGTTATGATATTTTGCCGCATGGTGTTCTGCTTACTCCATCACGACCGTGACGGAATTCTGGAATCGACTGCGGGCAGCCGGGGCCTGCCATCAAGTGGTATTTCTGTAAAAGATGATTCAAATGCGCAAGGACACTTACCTACGACAGTTCTGTGCGAAGCATCAGTCGAAGGAGGCAACGATCGTTGAACGACGCAATTTGAACAGAGCTTATAGATAAAAAAAGCAGACATCACTGGTAAGCTGGTTGATATGTAGCCGCATCGGACAAGTAGACTTGGATAGCATTTGGGAAGGACAACCCGTGACGTTGCTTGGCGAAATCATGTAGTAGAATCGGTTCAAGTATAAAATCCTCAGTTTTTATGTCAACTCAAAGTTTTTGAAGGCGATCGGTCGGTAAAGCTTTAAGATTTTAAAGACGAAGTGGCAGCATTCAACGAATATCCGAGTCATTGCCGCGGCGTAGAGTGACCCGACCGAATCGGAGCTGGTATTGCTATCATCATAGTACCAATTGAAGCAACACCGAGCCACGGCGCATACTGGCAGGTATAAATAATAGTTCCAGTTATAATAATTCCGTCGTTGCGTCGACGCCGTGCCTCGCGTACTCCACTACAATGCCACTTCCCCTGCTACCATTAGTAACTTCCCACTCTCACTTCCCTGATCTCTGTGTCCAAGTTGGCATGGGCTGGTTCACGACTGGAGTCATGCCGCTCTGTATCGTCGCCGTCGTCCGGAGCTCGAACGATTCGAGCTTCGCGCCTTCTGCTTCGTGAGCCCAGAGTGAGACGGCGAGCGTGTTAGTCCCGTTGTAGTTCAGGATACCTTGTGCTGGGGTAGCGCAAGCCGTGAGCGCGTGGGGGCAAGAGTGAAAGCAAAAGCCAGGTACGTACGGACTGGGAAGGAGACCTGAGGACCGATGTGGTTCACTGCATGGTACATCAGAACCGATGGTGAGGGCGGGCCGACAAAGAGGGGTGGTACATACCATACTTGCCCATCTTGTATCCGTTGACGTAGAACTGAGGGAGTAATGGATAATGCGTTAAGAACGTGAGGACATGAGTTCGTTGACACACTTTACCTGAGAACGGTAATAAGGGTTCGTCGTACTGTTCGAGACGACAAGGGCCATCGGGTAGTCGAAGCCGAAGGGAACGTTGAGCGGGAACGTTGTCCTGTGAGTAGTTCCGTCAGATCCTAGTAATTACACCAGCCCCTCGAACCAGACCTGTAGAAGCTAACACCAGCCTTGGAAATTCCTGTAGTGGGCGAACCTTCGTGCCAGCTGTCATCCGAGAAACCGGGAAGATGCCATCCTTGTGAGCCTTGTCAGTAACAAAACACGGTTGACGAAAGGTCCATGCTTACCCATCCGTTCACCGTACAATCCACCCTCATTCAGCGCACCACGTGTGTTGTCGACGTACTGCAGGATTACAAAGAGTGTCAGGTGCACTCAAACTAATTGGCCGGAAGGACTTACGCTCTCTCCTCCCAAGTTCCCTGCTACTTTCCAGGTGCTCACCGTCGTTCCAGAACCGCCGACAAACGTGTAATTTAAGATTCCCCTCGGGGACTTGAAGGAATCGCTCCCAGCGCCATAATCCTCTTCGTAACCCATGTGATCCTGCAGGATCGTGACGACGTGATCGTTACCCTTAAGCTTGCTAGTGCTGTCGAAGTCGAACGTGCTCTCATAGCTGGAGTGTACGACGTCTCCGACCCATGACCCCAAGAAGTTCTGATCCAGCCAAACAGAGTAGCCGAATGCATTCCCCCCCTGGACATTGATCTTGAACCCGGTTTCAGAGCCGGTGGCCGAGAAATGCCCACGCCAGAGGATGTTGCCAGTGTGATATCCGTAGTCGCCCGCATAGAGGACAACAGGTGTGATAAGCTTAGTGGGGTTGACGGTGGTGGTGTGGTCGGCTGTTGTCCAATCCGTGTCATCATACGTTGAGTTCACTTCAGGAAGTGAGTCTGCGGTTTTCTTCGAGGCTCGTTAGCAAAAATCGGGCGAGAGGTAATCGGAAATACCTACCCATGTCAAGGATCCGAAATCTGGAAGTTCCACGTGAGGCAAGGACACAGTCTTCGAGGACGTTACAGTGCTGTAGTTGGTGGATGCTACTATCAGTGGTTCACCGTTGAAGGTGATCTGCTTCGAGGAGGCTGCAGGAGCGATGATCTCGAATGATGCCGCGCTGTCCAGGTCACCTGTGATCTCCAGGGTACTGCCAGAAATCTGAACAGAGCGAATCAGGTACCCTCCCTTGATGAGGATCGGGTTCGAGGTAGTGTAGGGGCTGTCGCTCGACAGGGGATACATCATCCAGAATTCATAAGCGTTGGTACGGTCTGACGGCGATCAAAACGAACTCCACATATGCCGGTAAAGACAGCCTCA
Source organism: Leccinellum luteum (assembly GCA_038091855.1). NCBI lineage: Eukaryota > Fungi > Basidiomycota > Agaricomycetes > Boletales > Boletaceae > Leccinellum > Leccinellum luteum. The sequence goes on along the minus strand of JBBPPG010000078.1, from coordinate 23,330 downwards.
CCTAAGATGTATAGTAAAGCGCTGGATCCAATTTCTACCACTGTCTGTCCCGATGTCGTGTATTGAATCACAAAGTTACTCGTATCGATCATTTTGGACTTGATGGATTGTGCTCCCGAAACGACCTTGGCACTAGGGGCGGTTGTGGAATCGAACTTGAATGCCGTTTCGTGAAGCTCTCCGGCATTTCCGTAGACAATAATGACATCCCGACCATCTATGGTCGCCCTTTCGCGTAGTCTTTGTCAGCGCAGCGCTACACAAAATGATGATAAATTACATACCAGGCCATTATTTCTCCTGTAGAGTATATTAAATGGGTCGAACCGGCATCATAGTCGACAACGTGAGTCTTAGAATCCCTCCCCTCGAGAGTGAGGTTTCCACCAAGCTGCGGAACGGACAAAATACCAGCGCTGGTCGGCAGTTTGATTGTATATATCTGTTTATCATCTGAGGTCGAGTCAGAGTGCCTTTGAAGGTCCATGTAAGCATGCGGTGTACCACACGAGAGTGAAGGGATAGAGGGGGAGAGGAAAGGTAGGAAGGATAACCCACCTGATAACATAGAATGCGGCCACTTTGCTGATATCGTCCACTAATTGAGTTGTTGCTAATGCCGAGTTATTTGTGTAGGCCCCTATGTTGTTGTCCAGGTTCATTGGACGCGTTGTAAGATAGGCAGGGCTGACGCGAAGGAAGTTGGCTTGTAGCTTCAGCTCGTAGTATTTTTCGCGGAGTGTACGGTCTTCAGCGATCGCGGAACCCTGGAATGTGGATAAGGAACAAAGCACAAGAAGTCAACTGGGGGATACATACATAGTCATACGACGAATATACCCCAGGGTACGCAATACCACCCCAATTTGTACCACCATAAATCATATAAAGATTAAGGATTGTAGTTGACATTGCTAGCTCGTTCTTGTAGAAGACTGTAGTAATACACCCTTAGTGCATCGAATATTTAATGTGGAATTGATACCTACCTCGCTCGAATTCGGGACCGGTGAGTATTGAGCAAGAATTATAACCAGAGCCACCCCTAGTAAATTAAGTGAGTGAATAGGAACTTTGAATGCAAATGACGTACCATCCATCGAAGGCACCACCTTGATATTCAAACACACTGTTAGGCTGCTTCGGATTGTACTTCATGTGTGCACCCCAATAATAACTTGGACGACGAAAAATGAGTATCATACGACTACCTAGCATGAATAGCTCACGTCGGGACAGAGGACCATGAGTGTGGGTGAGAGCAATCAAAACCATTAGGATAGGAATCATAACCTAGACAGAAAATAAACAGGATAAAATGAGATTTAGGATTATAACTTCAAACACGACCTACCCCAGATGTCAACACTTGTGTAGTGCCCAGAGGGAGAAACGTCATTGAATGTAATAGGTACTGTGATTCCAGCGTTGTGCTATGATGTATCACACCTTAGCAACACGATTGCGTCCATAGGGAATCAACGCGCACCCAGGCAGTCAAAAGTTCAGATTCATATAAAGAATCTTCCGAATAACCGTGAGCGAAACTCGAATATTCGTTTTCTGACTATTCGGAATCATATCAGCCAGAGTCATTTCGGAAAGAGACGAAAGGAATACCTGAACCAGGATAACTGGCCCACCGTTCGTGATCTGGTTTTGGGCAATGATGTGCCCGACAGCCTCAATGTAGCCCTGCCACGCCTGAAGATAGTCCGTGTCCGAAGTCCTCCATGCGCCTGAAGTGTACGTGGCCCAACCAGGGAAACCGCCTGCTGTAACTTCCGCGTTGATGTATGGTCCTATCGAGGGAAAAAGTCAGACGGGATGCATGACAAGATATAATCTAGATTTAAAAAAAAAACAATGCTCACCGGGTCTAGCTATGAGGTAGATGCCGGCCTTTTTGGCGGCATCAAACCATGGCTGCAAATCTCTGAATCCTTCGAAGGAGATTTCGCCTCGTTTAGGTTCCACAAGACCCCAAAACACATAGAACGAAACTGTATTTAACCCCATGGCCTTGACCTTCTGGAACAAATCCAAGTAATGCGATTGCACTGGAACCCTAAGAGTTTGGTGTAAACATCACGGAAACTAACCGGATGTGAATGCGGCATGCCTGTACGGATGTATTTCTCCACTGAAGAGGAATACGCGCTCTCCGTTGATCATGACAGAATATTTGTCCCACGTAACCTAGAAAGGATCCGACGATCTCGGTCAGTGCCAAACTTCACAGGAGAACACATCGAACATCACTAACTACATTCTGTAACCCGCTCGACGATTGTCTTGCAAATTGGAGTTTGTGATTGACGGGCTTCGATGACACAAATGGCAAGGTTGCGGCCAAAAGGGCGACAAATAGAGAAAATAAGACCATCTTCCTCGTCAACTTTACGGGAAGCTGGTCTGGAAGGAAGGTAAGGTTTGGAGAGGAATTCTCAGGTTTGTATCGTCATCGGATTTAAGTAAGGCACGTACTAGGGGAGGAATCCGTTGATCAAAGGTTTCTGAATCCATCAACAACATCATTTGATGCGTGTGGCACGGAGCACTGAAACGTGCAGAATAAAATCGAGGTGAATCAGAATACCAACCGGCGGGCGTGGTGTCAATGAACGGGAGTTTGGTGATCAACTTGCAGTCTCTGTGGATTATTCTCCACCCCAATTATTGCGGGAGAAGGTACACAAAAGAGCTTGCTTGTGGAGACAGAATCTACAGCGTGGATGCCAATGAAACTAGTACTACTGGTCGAAGAGCGGCCCATTTTCTCTTGACAGTAGCCTATCTGTGCCGCTCTGCGACCAATAGTAGTTTCATCAACATCCCGGTTCAGTTGAGTTCAATATTCATCACTGGTAACTGATTTCTCTCTGAAACTTGCGCCGGTCAGTTGTGGCTGTGGTACACAATATCTTGGCATGACGGAAATGAAACGTTGGCTTCAAGTTGGTTGGCCTGACCCGAAGCCTTGCCCACTTCGATCGTGATGTTTACTCTCTGGATTTTGCGTCGCGTTTGAAGTAAGCACTGGCATGTAGATCTTGCGAAGGCTTCTGCCTGTTCGGGTCCTTGCGCTTTTTTTGTCCCTTGACTGGCAAATCGAACAATGGCGACAACCTGCGAGGCTGACACTGGCATACAGTGTGCGATCGAGGGCAGTAGCCTCTGCAAGAATGTCCTAGTCACCTAGAGGTTGAGCCTGTTTCAAGTCGATAAGTTTCTTCATGACGCCCAAAGTTCAAGAAGTTCTGGTTTCGCAGCATGATAGAGTTGTCTACCAACTCATGACAAGTTGCTCGCAAACCGCGGCATTAGCTTTTGGACCCAGCCTCTACTCCCGTGATTTAGTGCACTTCCCCGAGCTCCAGCAGCTCAACCTCACACTGCGAAATGTCATCGACACGGCTTCCAATAGAATACGTGATATTCGACATGGACGGTACTTGACCACCGTGGGCCCTTGTCAACGTGCATCCTTACAATCAGGTCAACAGGACTGTTGATCGACACCGAATCCGTGTATACCCAAGTCACCAGTACGTATCTCCAAGCATCGCCCACCGCACACGATTGATCGTTCAAGCAGATGAGATCCTCGCACCGCATGGAGCACACATGACGTGGGAGATCAAAGCAGGGCTCATGGGCAAAGGTATGTCGTCATCTCTATCGTTTTACCCAACCTTTTACCAACTATATGTGTGTCCCCAAGTCGAAAAAGAAGCAGCAGCCCACCTCCTCTCCTTCTTCCCGGGCATCTCGCTCACGGCAGAGGAATACATCACCCAACGTACAATCGGCCAAGACCTCCTCTGGCCGACCGTCCGCCCGCTCCCCGGCGTCGCCAAGCTGCTCGCACACCTCGTCAAGCACGCGATCCCCATCGTGGTCGCCACGTCGTCGAAGCGACGCAACTTTGAGCTCAAGTCTGCTCACCTCCGCGAGCCGATCTTTGGGCACTTTGGGTGTGGCGTCGAGGACGCGCCGGAGATGGTCGTCTGTGCGGACGACGTCGCTGGTAAGACGACCGGGAAACCGGAACCGTATATCTTTCTCTTTGCTGCGCGAGAGAAGTTGGGTAGGAACGTCGGGGAAGGGGAGGGGGAGGTTAGCCCGGAGTATCTTTTGGAGAGGGCCAAGGGCCTCGTGTTCGAGGACGCGGTTCCGGGAGTCGAGGCTGGAAAGAGAGCCGGGATGTCCGGTACGGTCTTGTTTAGGATGCGTCTAGATGTGGTACTGATACTCAAGACCTAGTGGTGTGGGTTCCCGATCCAAACTTGTTGGCCATGGAACATTCGGGAAAACATGTAGCAGACCAGACGCTACGGTCCATAGAAGAATTTAGGCCCGAGGAGTGGGGTCTTCCTCCTTACGAATAGTCCTCGGATCGGCCAGCATGAAATGCAAATAACAGATCAAACTATACCTGAAACGTGAAATACATCATTACTTTGACACTACCGTACAGAAAATGTGCGATGAGGAAATCTAAAAATACGAACCGGCTCCAACGTACGTGCCTGTCGCAGTCGACGCCCTCTCTGTGTTATTAATATCGTCGTCATCACTGCTATCATCGCCGACCGCATCATGACTGTCTTGGCCCGTGATCCTGAGCGATTCTAGACTTAACGTCTCGTCGTCCTGGATCCTGTCCCGTGATTGCACCCGCCTTTGATAACCCATCGATCCAGGTCCGAATGTTGGATCGGGAAGTACGTAAGGTTTCGCTGCGACTGCCATCCTTCCCTCGGGTATCAATGCTTGCAGCTCCGATTGTTTTGGCACCGGGTCAAACGTCAGCTGGACATACGCGTCAGCAAGGAACATGCGAGACACCGGGGGAGTCGGTTGACGAGTAAAATCCTATCTCGTCAGGACTCAAGGACAGACAGGCCACTCACCGAGTCATTGATCTTTCGGTAATGCTCCAGAAAAACTTTGACAGATTTGGTCTCCTTATCGACTTTGGCCTTCCGATCCTGCCGCTTACGGTCTTGGTCTTGATCTTTGGTCCCATCTCGCCCCATCCCTAGCCCTTTCGAGAGCCATGGAACGTGGAGTTCCTGGAGTTCCTGCTGAGCCCATTTTAGGAACCCGACGGCTTCTCCCCCTTTTCCTGGCTTCGTAGTCTCGCCTGCATCTACTCCCAACCACTTGTGTGCGATCGCAGAGTGGAACTTAGCTTCCTTTTCCAAGTACTTTAGCAAGTCTGCAGACACCTCTCCCGAACTTCCCCCGCCATCGTTATGAGACTTGGATGCGGACCCAAAGCTGGCTTTGAGTCCCGATGCGAGGCTGGTTTTTGAGGGTGCCATGGCTAACGTACGCGCAGACGAATAAAGCGCCGCGCAGTCGAGATGAAGCTTCGCTACGAGCGCGGGGGAGGGGTGCGACTTGGGAAGAGGCGGGCCCGGCGAAAGAGTGCTCTCGAACGCTGCCTTGGATAAGAGTTTGCGAATAGCGAGCGACTGCGCTTCCGCGAGCGCCATCCTATGATACGCGGGGACAAGCAGGGGGGTTCGTCAGCGATGGGGTCGATGAGGTGGTAAACGACCGACTTTGCCAAGGCTGCGTGGACCTCCCTCCACAAGTCTGGTGGTCTCATCCACCCTACGACGGCCTTGTCAAGCTCTCCGAGGACGGTCTCGCTGATCGCGGAAAACACGCCGCTTGCTCTGCAGAGGAGGGTCACTCCGAAGTTGAGTCTCTCGTCTTTTTCTTTTCTCTCCTTCTCGCTTATCGCGCGTTCGTATTCGTACGCGCCAAGGGAAGCGATGACGGAGTGAGCAAAGTTTGAGAGGGCCATGGCGTAGGTGACGAGGGTACTCGCAAGATCGGCTTGTAGTGATGGCAGTCGGAGCCGTGGGGAGTTGTTAAACAACGTAGCAGAGAGCGTAGTTCGCCAAGAGAACCCTAGCAAAAGGATCCAAGAACATGAATCATCGTGATCATTGTCGTCGTCATCGTGAGCAGATAAGCTGGCTCACCAGGCTCGTACTTGAGCTGCAGCTCGCCAGACTGGACGCATGCGATAATACCACGTAACTGGGGGATGTAATCATCTAGGATCTGTCGAGCCAGCATTGGGAGTGCGTCACGTTTGAATGCTGGTGGGACGCACCTTGATGATGCGGAGATAATCTCTATCTTGGCAGTCTGTCCGACGAGACTGTTTGAGTACGCCCCTCACGTTCGCTCTTGCTTGAGTTGCCTCTGCGATGCGGGATGTGTAGACATTCCCTTCCGTGGTATCAATAGCAAAATCAGAAAAAGCGATCGCGCCGGTAGTTGGCAACTCGTAGGTGTACATCGACATTGAACACTACTGCTAAGCACGCCTCGATCGGGATCGGAGTTGTTGTGGAGTAACAAGGTCGATCAGAGGGGAGAAAAAAAGAATGACCTGACCCTGGCTCGAACAGGAGACCTTCTGTGTGTTAGACAGATGCGATAACCAACTACGCCATCAGGCCGTCGCAGCCCTATAGGGCATCTGCAGTGAACTATTGAGCAAGGCCGTTGGTCGCCAAGGTCCGATTTCAACCCTGCAGGGGCTTCGTTTAGCCGCCGATCTGTAGCTGCTACGCGAGCCAAGTTTGGAAATTGCTTGTTCACGCACAGGCATTTTGATCGATAGAGAGATGTGACGATTCAGAAGTTCCTGGATGTGCAGACGGTGGACAGAGTGACACGTGGGTGCACGTGGAGTGCGCGTGGAGAGAAGACGGCGCGGGCCCTCGGGAAGGCGGGGGGAAGGGCAGCGGAACTTTGATCTGCGGGGTTCCGGAAAGGCCACCACGTGGGAGATTCAGAAAAAAAGGAAAAATTAGACGAATAAAAAAAAATAAAAAAGAGAGTTTGAGAGTGTCCCTCTCTCTCCTGAGTCAGTGTGGTTGAACGTTGAATTAGTGTTTCTTTCCTTTCCTTTCATTTCGGTTTCGATTCGATTCGATCTTCGTTCTTTTTTTCTGTTGTTTTTTCTTCCTTCTTCTTGTGTTGTGGGAGACTGAGTGACTCCGCGAGCTCGTTGGTCTCCTTTGTTTTTTTTTTTTTCTTTTTTTTTTTTCTTTTCTATTTTTTTAAATAATTTCTTGAATACGACTTTATCGCCATGTCGAATTCAATCAGACTCGGTGAGCGCATCGCCGACCCACGCGCTCTATCTGACGAGCTCGGTGTCGCCGATCCCACGTGCGTTCACCCCCGCCTTGACCGCCCGCCCCGCTCACCGCTCACACAGCGATCAAACACTCTACTCGGGTCTCGCCAACTACACCTTTGGCAACCCCCGACAACTATCCCGCCCCTCATCACTCTCCTCATTCGACGGAGCAACAGAGCCAACAGAGCACATCAGTCCCCTCACTCCCGTCGTGCGCCCGTCTACCGCAGATCGCACGCCTCGACCCTCTGTCTACGGCCCACCTCCGCCCCCGTTCCGAAATGTCAGCAGTCATCCTTCGCAGGGTACGGGACGCCCGGCTTCATCTCACCAACACGCCTCTTCTCAGTCACGTCGCCTTCCTGGTACCGCCAGTGATCCAGCTCCCCTGATCCCCTCTGGTTCAAGTTCCCGCGCCGTTTCTGGGTCAGATAGCGAGAAAAGCCAAGATCCCACCCCATCCATAGACCCGATCATCCCTGCCTATCTCAGCTCTCAACAGCGTGGCAGGGTCATGCCAGACAACGCCTCCCAGCACACCTTCGGTCCTGCCTCGCGCGTGCACAGAGCCCCCATGGCATCGTCTCAAGATGGGGCAGCTCCATCGTCCTCCTCTGTCTCCGTCACAACCTCGCGCTCTAGTTCTCGCGCCAGCATGTGCACCACAGAGCATTTCAGTAGTGACGATGAGTTTGATATCGACTATTATGACGGTCCTTCATCCCCCGTCACTTTCGCGAGAGACCAGTTGGGAGACATCGACGAAGATGCCCCCGGTCCTTCCGTCATTCGCACCTCTTTCCTCGATGGTAGGAGAGGTAGCTTACCCATGGCAATCCCCGGCGTAGCTCAAGCCAGCGATGCTTTTAGCAACCGCAGTCGCGAGGGTAGCATACTCACCGTTCGTCGTCCCAGTAGAAGCTGGGACGAAACCAGTACACACCTTTCGTCCCACAGCGGTGAAGATCCATCAGTCATCCTTCCAAAGTCAGAACCTCAGTCTCGCGCCGACTGGATCTCAGTCGGCGCGCAACTACAGGCAAACGACGTCGGCGCGTACGACGGTTTCAATCTCTCTTACATCTTGTCAAAGCGCTCAGAGGGTAGTATTCGCTCCTCCAATTCCCATCTCTCGTTCGTGCAAAGCACAACCTATCCTCGCAGATCCTCCCCATACCCCTCAGCCATTGGACTCGGTCCAGGGAGCTCATCCGCACTCCCTTTTGAGGACAGTTTCTGGAGTCACATTCAGAAACACGACCGGAGTTTTGATGCCGTTCGTTACCTTTGGTCGTTCCAACGTGAAAAGGCAGACGCGTCAAGCAACTCCTCGCGTCGAAGGCAACAAATAAACCGCCGCCGCCCCGACAAGTCAGGGAACGAGGTACCTTCGCGAGTGCAGGACATGTGGCGTTGTGGACAAGTCGGTCGCTTCAAAGTCGACAAGCTATCGGTCAAACGTGCGTCCACTCCATTGCTCATTCAATCATGCATCGTCCCTGGTGTCATCTAACGCTTTGTTGTGGTATGCATGTATAGCACAATCCGCCGATCCTGCCAAAGGCGCACAACAGCGAATCCATATCCGCCACATTCCAGATCCTTTTCTTCTCGCAGGCAACACGGTTACCGGACCGCATAGCGTCATCCACAAACATTCTCGAGCTATCGCATTTTCCATATTTCGTTCCCATGGCTTGTTTTCAGGTCGCCAGGCCGGAGGAGCTGGTCCCTCTGCAGGCAGGACGCACATAAACATGCGACTTGGAATTATGCTAGCACCGAAGAAGGTGCAGGAACAGTATACCAGCACGAAAACGACTCGGCAGCTTAGTACCTACGGGTTGCTTGACAGCGAATCGCGAGGCTCGAGGGACAGGGACAAGGACAGGGGCAGTCGTCGGGATACGCAGTCTCTTCCGTTGCGTGAGCGCGATGTCCGTGAGAAGGATAGAAGACGAACGCAGGATGACAAGGGGAAGGACAAGGGGAAGGCCCCAAGCAAGGGCAAGGGAAAAGACAAGAAACATCGCTTGAACCCGACGGAGAGTGCCGAATCCAGTACCGCCACCAGCAGCGCAGGAAGCGTCAACAGCGCGCTAAAGCAGGTCGTTTCCGCTCCCGAACGGCCCGCCCTGAAGATTCAGCTCTCCCCCAGCATATCGTCCTATATGACCATGTATGGACGCGATTCACGTAGCCGTCCAGCTTCGCCAACGTCATTGGCACCCCCGTCAACCAACGATTCCGCCCAGGTCCCAGAGGGCGTCGTGTCTTCAATCGCACTCGTTCGGCACCTTCACGATCATCGAGATTCGATCGACTCGGACGATCGCTTCCCTCCTCCTCGCACGACTCATGCTGAAGCCTTCAGCGCATTAGATCCCAATGCTATCGAGGATTTGCGTACAAAGGTCAACAACCGCGCAAACGCTGAGACGGGCTCGACGTTCGAACGCCTCTTCCGTCGTTTCCGCCCCGGTGCGCGAACCGACGACCATTCGTCATCCATTAATCAACCAAGAGCATTCCAGCCTCCGTGGTTGATCACTGCCGGCCGGGACCAACAAGAAGAGAATGATCGTGTACTAAACGATCTGAACGCTTCCTTCAGAGACGTCGGTCTTCTCCATGCGAACCCTCAAAAGTCGTCGAAGCCGATATCGAAGCGCAAGTCCAATCAAGGCATCCTCGATCAGATTCCAGACGACTGTCTCTACATGCTCCTGCCTCTTTGGCCCGGCGAAACTGACTCGGCCGCTGTCCATGCTGATACCAGCAGCACCGCGTCGTTTGTCACAACCATCCCTGAGAACCGGCAGTACTTGCTCGTCTACTATGTCCCTTTTGGCGAGGCGAAATCGAAAGACAAGAAACCCGAAAAGAAGAAGGCAAAGCAGTCTCACTCGTCGGACAGTGGTGTTGAAGAAGCCAAGAACATCTATCTCTCCGCGTTCCGTGTAATCGCTCGTGTGGTTGCGTATGATGAGTTGCGGCTGACTGGCATTCGGGTTCCGAGCGATGGCCTGGCCATCAACGGTCCTGAATGGGAAGCGATCAACTACCCTACTTCCGCCCCGCTCCAGGATGTCCAGATGATCGACACCGTTGTATGCCAATCCTATGGCCGGGAGCACGGATTTGATTTTCAGCAAGAGGGTCTTCTCAAGCTGGGTCTTTGCACGCGGGAAGAGTTTCCTATCGATCCCTCGGAGACCGCCGAAATTATAGATGGCAAGACGATGCTTACGCCAATAGGCAGAGCAGCCGTCGAGATGATCTGGTTAGGTTGCCTCGCCATCACGAGCTTTGGTCCTACATGACACCGGTCTCACTTATTCCTCTTTCACCCATCTCCATCCATCTCATGGCGATATTATATAACTTACATTTGTTTCTTTCGGGCATATATGGTAAATAAATTTGGCGACCAGATTGCCGCCTCGTCTTCATGATGGTTCTCTTTTTTTTTCTGTTTATTTATACCCTGCTTTTTTGAATTTCCCCAACGTCACACCATCTGTGAATTATTACATCGCCGCACACCTATCCATCAGTAGGATTTTAGATCTTTCTGTACATCTATGCAGTAAATGCTCTTTTTTGCTCTTCTTTTCTATTCTGTGTTATATTCTGTGGTTATTTTCGCATCTTATTCACGTTTTGTGTCTGTACACATTTTCCTACTTTTTTTTCGACGTCGCCCCATCTTAGTCACTCTGGTGTAGCACCAATTCCGAGCCGAAATGTCAATGGCTGTCATGTAGCCAATGTTATCGTGTGTTTCTTAAAAGTCCATCGAGTGTGGCAAGATAGGAAGCAATAAGAAACAAGAAAAGGAGGTGGGTAAGAATACACCCTGCCACGTGTGTCTAGTTGGCCCCACAGATGGATAGCTCCTTCATCTCTTGCAGGACACCCTCGACCTGCGAAATGTCTCAGCGATCGGACACGCGGAGGAGGAAATCCATACCTGAGCGTCTAGCTGACCAGCAGCATAATCATCCCTAACGTTCTCTGCGAAATACCTGCGAGACGAACGCGTCACACTGAGTCAAGACAAAGAAAGAAAAGACCAAGAAACGTACCTCTGCACGGTACTCATCTTTTCGTAACCGTCCTCCGCAAACTTGCACTGCATCCGTATCATGGCTTCGAAACTGGGATCGAAATAGGGCACGCGCAGATCAAGTAACTGGGGTAGTTCCCCAATGAGCTGCTCGTTGAGCAGATCAAAGACCTCTTTACAGTCGTCGTTTTCTTGTTGTGCCTGATCGTTTGGACGAGAAACAAAAAGCTCAGAGGCACAAACAAACGAAAGAAAGAAAGAAAGAAAGACGACACACCTTGGGCAACTTGGTCGGATCCTCGCTCGGCTTGTCGATCAGTTTACGTAGCTTGCTCCTCGCTGCGTCGTAATCGAGCAACTGGGCAAAGGGGGTACGTCCAGCTGAGCAAACGGGCCTCGTACGGGCGGTCGACGACGCACCTTCTTGTTACGCTTATTTATGTGCTCGTTGATGATAGGAAAGTAGGCGTTCATCTTTCCCAGTGGTTCCATGATACACGTACGATACGGCGCTTCCTACAGGTATGCATGTAAGCGTTTATCGTAAAGAAGGGAAATCGAACGAGAGAGGGAGAAGAAAGATACATTGGGTGCGATCGACCGCACCTCCCCCATCTCCGCGCCGCGTTCACGCACCATTTCTCTTTGGATGCTATTATCCAGGTCGTCGACTGCGCTCTTGAAAGCGTGCGATGCCATCGCACCATCGGACGTCCGATCCGTAGCGCTGTAAAACGTTTCGATCGTGTCCGCCAACCGAGCCTGGGCGGAGGTCATAGCTGGTTGCGTTGTGGAACGGCGTCAGATAGCAGCACGTGTGTACGTTCCCGCCCCGTCACCCGTCGCCCGTCGTTGATCGACGTCAACGGAATAGGTTCGCGTTGCGGCGACCAAACACGCTCGAGGACTCACCTCGCATGGAATCGCCATACGTCTTGCTGTCCTTTTGCAGCGCCTGACACTCCTTTTCGAACCTGAGGAATATCGGACTCGGGGGGTCGTCGAGGCGCGCGCGTGCGATAGACTTACAAGCGGAACTTGGACTCTTCCTCTGTAAACTCGCGATCGACGGTACGTTCAATCTGACCGGTCTTTTGTAGGACCTTTTTGTGGGGAGCGGTTGGAACGTGGGCTACCAGGGACGAGGAACTAGCGATTGCGCACCGTAGTGCCTGCCCTATTCAAGGACTTTTTGAAACTGAAAATAATGAATTTAAATGATCAAACAAATGGCCATTACTTGTGCATACCCTGTCCAACTCATGGGAGAATCGTCAAACGGTGTAGGCAGGAAAGTAGTTATCAGCAGGTCGACGTCTTAGTGCACGGTGCAATATCAAATTACGTAAAGCATAGGTAACAAAGTAACATTGTGTTAATCCATCATCATCCGCGCCAACAGAGAGGGATCATGATCAACATCCACCCTTTCTTCCTCCATTGGTTCGTAGGTCTGACTGACGTCTTCTGTATGAGATTGCTTTGCATTCATAACAGAGTAAATTTGTATTATGTGCCCTCAACAACATGAAAAATGTACTGAATTGACACCAGTGCCATCAACACCAGTTGCAGCAGTATCATTACATACTCATTTGACCTCCACTTAGATTCCTTGGTAATTGTCACATGCTAAGTGCATGCCAACTTCAAGTTGAATGTATTGCAGTGGAGGCTGTCCTGGTTGAATTATTTATTTAAGAGATGCTTTGTTTTTTATTCTTACTATACTTCCCCCACCATGACCAACCTCCCTCCCTCTAACTTCACCTCAATTGTTTACATAGGTCTTCCCTTTCTGACAATCCTGCCCATTATGGGAAATGCTAGCCACAACAATACTCTTTGAAAGGGGCTAGAGAAGATGGCAACCACCATCAACTGCTCCTACAGACTCAAAGACTTAGATGCTGTCATCACTCAAGGTCTGCTGAAGGCAGACACTTACATGAGTAAGTTTTTTCTCACAGCAATATATATTTCCAATCATGGTATACTCTAGATAGTGGTAATACTACAAAGATATAATTGCTTGTTCAGCCCAAGTCTTCATGAACTGCAGAAGTCATCAAAGACTAGGTAAAGAAACAGAGCAGTCATATGGGTGAGTAAATTATTACTAATATTATTAAATTTTATAATGTTTCTTTCAATATTAATAAAAAATGATAAAGATAAATTATTAAGTAATCCAATAATTGAAATTGATATAAAAAAGTCTCTAAATATGAAAAATGAAAAATTTCCTTATTAGTTATTACTTCTACTAACCCTATATTAGCTGTTATATTATTAATTTCAGTTTTCTTCAATATCACAGGTTATTTAATTTTACTATAAAAATATTTCTGATAAATAATTAGATGTCTTAAATGCTGATCAAAATAGTTCAAATTAAACATTATGAATTAGAATTAGAATTGACAGACAGAGTTTCAATTACTCTACTATGGTAAGATATCTGCATAAATAATCCCATGTATTTTTTTTTACGTCTCTACTTTTTTTTTTTTCAATCTGCTACAAAAATTTCACCCTGCATGAAAATTCTAACCCATCCATGCACCACAAAAAGTGCTGAGGGTATGGCTATGTCATCATGTTGTAGAGCACAGAACCGCTCTAGGTTGATATGAGGTCCATTTCCACCATTCTCATTGCTCCTGCTCATATCCTATCCACGTTCTGAGTCAGTTTCCCATGGTCTGACCCCTATCTATTGCTCCGGTCATCATTCCATGTCGCAGCCAGTCTGTTCCGTGACCGGAACCATTTTCCCACACTCCTGACAAGGTCGGGGTGCTTCGTTTATTGTTTTCATTTATTTTCCCTTTGTTTTAGGCTTTATTTATAGTTCGTTTAGCCGTTGTTAGTAGTTTTTTAGCTGTCCCGAGTGTTCTCGAGGACTATAAAACCCTGTATCCCATTCTTGGGCTGTAGTGATGCTTTCTACCATGCATTTTCACCACGCACGCACGTTCCAGTCATCGTCCCTCGTCGTCCCATCACTCATCTTGTTGTCTCGTCCCACCTACACATGTTCTGCTCTTCCAGTCCGCTTTCCCGCGCTCCAGACCACTCTTTTCTAGACCGGAAACACACCAGTCTTAGTTTTTATTGCTCAGTTCACTGTCTGGGTTATCTCCTGACCTATAGGATCCTTTGGGATGAACCCCTCACACCTTTTCATGTGCATTTGCATATCTACAACGTCATGGGGCATGTGCCATTGATGTTGTCATTATGTCATTTTCATTGCATCACCAGTTGGCATTGTGCCATTGGTATCGTCATCACATCATTTTCATTGCATCACTAGTTGATGTTATGCCATTGTCATATCATTTAAGTTGTTATCATCCACATTGACAGTAGCATTGTGTTAGATGGAGGGAGAGAGGAAGAGGAAGACATACTAGGGACAGTCATAGTAATGGAAAATATAATTTTATAATTATTCTTATAAAAGTTAAGTAATAAAATTTAAATAAACATTAATAAGAATATACAAGAACTGATAAAATTTTACATGTTATAATCTTCACTTTTTTTACCTAACTTTTTACTTTTGTTTCACTTCTCAAAAGTCATGTGACCTGCTTAGTCAGCTCTCACATGATTAATCACATGATATCATATGCCTTACATATCTTTTATCTATGACATTATACCTTATGTCTTACATATTCCCACACCTGTGAGAACACTATAACCTTATATAATCATACAGTTATGCCTTAGTAAGTAGTTAGTTAGCCACAGCCTGCCCTAAGCTGGTTTATGCACATCTTGTCATAATATATATACTTAAATGCAGACCACTGAACAAGCCAGTCTTATTCTGGTTAAATTCTCTCTAATCTATACTTGCTTCATTTTAAGTCATGTTCAAGTTGAGGTGCCAAAGACCTATATTGGGTTATAGGTTGCCTTCAGATGTGGGTTATTATATTAAATAACATGCTTCACTTTATTTGCTTCAAGATCAACTAATTTTTTTTGATATGTGGATTAAATCTAATATTACATTAGAGAATATTCCTAAGATTATTGTAGTTATTAATAAAGTTATTAAAATAATAAATTCTTTTCTAGTAATATCTGATATAATTACATTATTCATATTAGGTAAATCTCTTGTGAGCATTGGCTAATATTCTTGAATTTTTAAAATAGACTTGATGTTTTAGATTATCAAAATTAAATTAAATATTATATTTGTAAAAAGTAAATATTTTTAATTAAAAAAATTATCATGAAATGACTTAAAATTCACTTTTTACTTAGATTAGTTAATTCTATCATTAAAATTAAGATAATTACTTCTATTAATCAAGCTAATACATTGACTTGGATACACACATTAGATTGGATTCTAGAGATCCTCACAAAATACAAAGAGTGATTTACAAAGAACAAAGCAGATATGGAGAAACACTGGGAAGAGATGAAGAGACAAGCAGAGAGGTACCAGGAAGAGATGGAGAGACAACAGAAAGAGACCCACAAGATGGAAATCAAACTTGACATGGTGTGTATTACACATTTTCAGTAATATTGATCACTGATGGGCTCATCACAGGTAAATGTGATCATTACACCAATCCACATTTAGCATTTTCTAAACACCTCTTGAAACACTATTGCTTGATTGCTTGAATTTGCTAGCTGGAATGCTTTTAGATTGTTATTGCTATAGAAGATTATTATGCACATAGATGGCAACAATCATCAAACAATACATTGATAGCATTCCTGGGCCTCATCAACAACTATCAGTGGACATATTATTGTATTTGTGTTTCACAAGCTACTAAGCTAATTCCAGTGCCAGTGCAGTGTGGAGCTCCTCAAGTAAAAGCTGTCTTTCTGAGTACTGGGGCATTGCAAAAAGGGAGGGAAAAGGGAGGGTCCAGGCCTGGGGGTGGCCACACATTTTCAGGCAAATTTATATATATTTCCCTTATACCAGGATACCTGGGAATGCATTGTAATGCAAAGCCTGGATCAGGGGAGTGATGAGGAAATGATAATGATAGATCATGGTAGATAATGATAGATAATCCTTTATCAATCCTTTATCAACACCCCTTTCAGGATTATCTAGAATTATCCTTCCTTCACCATTTCCCTGACACAAGAGGCATTGCCCCATGCTACACATGTAAACATGCTAGCAACATAGTCCAATTAGTACAAATTTTATTAATCTACAAATAGCTTAGGATAGCCTTGTACAATTTTTCATGCCTAACTGCTGCGTGATATTGTGACACAGAAGTGTCAGCTAACCTGTTTTGTTCATGTTATCATATGATATATTTGAATACTTATTTAAATATTCTCTGTATTTACCAAATGTAGACATATTTGTGGTTTTTAAACTATCACACTGTGTTATAGGCTAAATGCCTGATTTGGTGACAGGCTGGCTGGTCTCCGGCCAAAACACAAAGGCCCAGGCATGGATTAGGAAAACTAACTACATCATATAATAGATTGTGATCAGTGTGTGTATATAAAAACTAAATCCACATTAGATAGGAATACTAACCACGATCAGGAATACAGTCAGACACACATAAGACAGAAAAACTTGTGATTCAATTTCTCATCCTGTGACATCACGACAACAATTAAAATTGATCAAAGAGATACAGAATGTGTATGTAAAAACTTGAACAACATCGGGAGTGGCCGAGTGGCGGGAATGGACGTGTGTCGGGGCCGAAGACGCAAGGTTGTGATACGAGCTGCGAAAAAAATGTGTCATCGTATGTGCAGTAGAGAACAAAGGTACAGTAAAACGCCCTCATCAGCGAGGGGGTCAGCCTTAGCTAAAGACCTCGCCCGTGAAAAACCTCGCCCGTGAAAAACCTCGCCCGTGAAAAACAGACCGTGCACGATCGCTTCCCTTGCGATCCCTGCAGCATCCTTGCCATACCCCTTCTCGTTACGTACAGGCTGGCATTTTCCTACCCGTGTACCCGTGACCATTTCAATACCGCACGCGTGCCGTGCATTGTCGGCATTGCATTGTGGCATCGCGTCGCATTCAAATCATTCATTCATTAGCGTTGGCGTCGCGTTCGTGGTCGACACCGCCGTGTCGTTGTGCTGCTGTCCATAACAGCAACGGCAGCATGCAGGAGCAACTGCACAACGGGCACAAGAGAGGATGAGGGTATCCGTGTGAGTTGGAATTGTGAGCGTAAGAATACGCTGAATGTGAATGCGAGTGCGAATTTGCTTTAGAATAGGATGAAGAATTGCTCGGTCTGGTGACGTGCACGGTCGGCATGGTGCTTTGACTTCCGAGTAGTGTACGGGCAGCAAGAAATTCAAGTGAAAATTGAGCTTTGCTACCCTCTGAAGAGTGGTGACCACGGGCCTGCCTCTCGCTGAGAGATTTGGAGCGCGTGCGTGAGACTGAGCGAGTGTGCTTGTTCCCGATGGATCTCGTAGCCTGCTTTTTCCACTCGGCTCGCTGTTGCTCAAACATTTCACCCTCATCGATAACCCTAGACGGTTCCGGCTTTAGTAGAGAACATAACAAGGATAGAAAAAAACGTACTGTTCTAACGAGATAGGTGGATCCGGCAGAGGCAAAGGAGGAACTTGTTCGGGCGTTGGTGTGCGTTCGTCCGCAAGTGGTTCCAAAGCAGGTTCGAAGCCGGTGCGGGGATTGGCCATCGACGATGCTTGACCGTGGATATCTGCTGCAGAGCGTGATCTTGACAGCAGATGGGGAGTAGACCTGGCATTCGAGGCGACAGAAGCGATGGATATTGCACGCGGACGCAGAACTGGAGCAGAGGGAAAAGATACGCCCAAAGTCTTACGTGGCTCAGTTTGAACGGGGGTCCTCACAGACTCGTTTGCGCTGGTAGCAGTATGTGGTTGTGGTACTTGCTTGGCCTTCAAGCGGGGTGAGGGAGAACACAAAGCATCCCACCATGTTTCAGCGGACAACCAACGTTCCTTTGGACGTTGTTTCCTTCCGGTAAGCGAAGAGGCCAAGTTGGGAGTGGATAAGGATCCACTGTAGAGGAAGGTTGAGAGTTTATATCCTGGCCTCCGATTGGCTTCTGTTGTCGCGGGGGCAGAGATTTGGAGGGTGAAATATTTGACGCGTCTGGAATGGGGGTAGTGGGGTAGGAACGGAAGGCGGGAGAGTAGGAGTAATAATACTCGTCTTCATCGGCGCGGAGCGGAGAGGGAATGGAAGAGTTGTCGATAAGGTGCACTTGAGAATGAGCACGGCCCGGGACCCACTTTCTGGGAACGGACTGTACAGGGACGAGGAGATCCGGCTTGAGTTGGGGGAGGTGGACGACGGGGGGTTTGTGAGCCAACTTCCTCTTTGAGCTGAAAGCGAAGAAACTGGTAAAACTGGAACGCTTTAGGCGGACTGGAGGAGAGACGGAGCGGTTGGCTGGAAATGGAGACTCGCCTATACCGTCATCGGGAATGAGTGGGTCGGGGAGGTCAAGGTCACCGAGGTCTCTTGAGGGACGGACGAACTGTGGTGGCTCGCGTTCCTTGATCTCGTACATCCCGTCCTTGTTTCTCGTTCCCAAGGATGCTTCGTCGACGAGACTCTGCAAGTCGAGTGTCGAGGGTCCATTAGCGCTAGCATTCGCCTTGTCGGTGCTAAAGTCGAGCGACGCCATGTCGGTCTTGCTGGGGTCTCGTCACCCCACTTCCGTCCCGCTTTGGCCTTGGCTTTTCGCTTGGTAGACTCAGTGCTGGACGGGAAAGATGGATAAGGTGGTGCGACGACTCGACATGAAGGACTCACTCTGACACAGCAAGGGGGTCTCGTCCACTTCCTGAATCCGCGCGCGACATTCCCCTCCCACCGTGCCTAGTCCCACGACCACGCAACCTATCTTTGAGCGCCTGAACGTTTCTCGCAATCTGTTGTTCGTCCTGAATCACATCTGGGGACCTCGGAGGGTACTGCGAGAAAGCATACGCCAAAGCAACAAAAACCAGAGGTCAGATCGAGAACGTACGCGTACTGAAACCATCTGAAGAGGGATCCCGAGTCGTCTGTTGTGCATGAGCGACAGGCCGGAGGCGGGACCTTCGTTCCTACGTAAACGCGTGAGTGCGGAATTCACGAGCGCCTCGTTGCTTGGGACAGTTACGTGTGCGGCCTTTTCTTCGATGCCCTTGAGCAACTTGTCAAACACGTTATCCCAGCCCTCGAACGCCTTGGCGAAATTCCAAGGGACAGACGGAGCCGAGCCTGATTTGGTGTTGTTCATGGCATGCAGCGATGCGGCGAAGGTGGCGAGAAAGGGTTCGAAGAGCTTGATGAAGAGCGCCTTCATGGCCGTCGAGAGGTCCTCGACGTATGTGAGCTGCAAGATGCGAAGCCGTGGGTCGAAAGGCCAGTATGCAGGTTGCGGGGGGACATGGCCGTTCTGGGCAGGAGATTTTTTAAAGCGCACGACGACGACATCAGGCTGGGTACGTACCAGAGACATGGGCTATTCCAACGTCGGAAGGAGCAGGTGCAGCTGCCAATGAAGGTGTTGAAGGAACACCGGCAGGCGGGGATGGAGATGGGTGTCTTGGTGGGCGTGACACCGAGAGCGAGAGCAGTCAATATATCAAGTCAAACTCGTGGATGCTATCGCAAAGCGAAAAACTCACTCTGTGTACAGTTACGCCCGCCTAAGCACCTTCATAGCGCTCTGATGACTCCAACCTCCGACGATAAGAACCTTGCCATCTGGGCAAGGAGATGGGCATGACCAGGTCAACTGATAGGGAAAAAAAGTAACGAGAGCATACTTACAGCGGTTCGTTCTAGCGTATATTCATATGTCTTCCCCTCTGATGGTGCAGTACTGTACATGGACTCTGTACTCGCCATAGTTCGCGAGCCCGTGAGTAAAACTTCCAGCGGCGGCGATGGCGTCCGCGTGAGCGACAGATCAACTGTTGGAAACGTCAGGTGTGTGGATAAACTGGATAGGCCAATGCAATACTTGCCATGGGTTGTGTGGTCTCGACTCGACAGAAGTCGAGACGGTACGGGTCCCATCTGGATATACCCGGATATATCTGGATATATCCGGGTACAATCCCAGAGATATATCCGGGTACAATCCCAGAGATATATCCAGGTACAATCCCAGAGATATATCTCTGAATACTATGATTCTGGACAGACATGTGACACCATATATACATAGTATAATAATCGACAGCAACCTAGTACATTTGTATCTAGCTATCTCTATGTGGCTCAAATAGTACTCATCGGCCTCCTCAAGCAGAGTCGCGAACTTCCGTGTTTCGATGGTTCTAGAATCACGTTCTGTGAGCTCACAGGAGAGCGACAGCAGCGCAAGATACGACGGAGGTCGTCAGGGGAAAGTGTGGGATCGTCTACGCGTACGTCTGAGCTGGACGCGCCGGAGCCTCTTGCCAGCCGTGGGCATCGCTCGGCGAGTGGACTTACAGTCCCGATGTTGCGAGTTTGCAAGAGACGAGTGTGAGGGATTTGATCTTGTGGCGAATACCAGAAACCAGGGAGTAAATCAGTTACGTAGATCGGGAAACATGAGAGCTACCCACTCAATTTTTCCTGCTCTTGGCGTCAATCCTCTATCCCTTGCCGCTCGAACATCGCCGCAGCTTCATTCAAAGCAACTCTTGATGGTCAACAAACCAAACGCAAGACTGCTGATCAAATCCTTGCCTGCCGCACGGCTCCACTGACTGCGGGACCATGGTCTGCCATCAATATCAAGACGATTTCGACGAATTTTGCTGCATATGGAGGCAGCCGAGCTTGAACCAAAGCAATGAGACGACACCACCCAAACCAATGTCTTCTTTAAACACATCCGAGATACGCATGCGGCGTACATCAACTCTTGGCCACGTTCGTCTGAGATGGTGAATATAAACACTGCCGATTTTCGAATGAGACAAAGTCCTGAACCCGTTTGTAATCCATTGGGATGACTAGCGGCTCGAAGTCTTTCTGGGGAAAGATGGTACCGTTGGCGACAAGCTTGCTGTATATCTCTTTCAAAACGGCAAGGAGCAGCTCAAAAGTATCAGGAACGATGAATGAGGTTGCGTTCTTGGCTTCCTGTTGTCTTGGCGTCGATGTTCGCCATTGAACTTGCGTGTCTCGGTTGTGACCATTTGGCACGAGTACCGCGACAATGGGCTATATGTCCAGCCTTGACAGCATCAATCACGCGGTGCTCTTCGATGCCACCAACTTCATCAAGGAGAACAAGCAGCTTGCATCATGCCGGATCATCCTCGTAACGCAGAAGATGGTCGATAAATGTGGTACCAGGGTAACGATCACCACCGATAGGGGCGGTGGGGGTGGATCTGACCAGAGAAATGCGGAGCTAGACAAACATAATTGCTTTCAGTATTCTGCAAAGCTTTATTGGATGGGGAACAAACAATTACATGCGTGATGAGGATGCATAGGTTGCTGATGAATCGTATGATGCTCTTGTTGAGCATGAGGGTATTGATCTGGGCTAAAGTCAGCCGATGGAGTCAAGCGTCAAAGCGGACGCGTCACTAACTGTTTTGAGCATAGTCGCCCGACACGGCTAGAGAGGACACTTGTGGATTCAGCAAGGCAACGACACGTTGAACGGGCTCCTGCTCACTGGTGCGCTCGTCAGAGTACATTGGTGCCACGATCAGGGATCCATAGGGAACGGTGGGCATGCTCATCCATCATCCTCGGCCTTGGGTGTCTTTCCGAGACGTCTCGGTTCATCTCAGTATACAGATGAGGTGGCATTGGATACGATCGACTGGTGGGCGGCCCGGGGTCAGGCCTACGCTTCGGAACAGTTGGATCGTCATTTGCAGGCTCCCAACTGGCAGCGCGTAGATGGAAAGAGCCAGATTCTGGCTGGTGCGGGCAAGGAGGATGCTGTGAGTGTTGAGAGTGTTGGTATTGGGAAACGCCGGTGGAAGGGGAGAGAGAAAGCCAGTCAATAAACCAAGTCAAACTCCCAGATACTATCGTAAAGCGGCAGTACTCACACCATGTGCAATCAAGCCTGCCAATAATGCCCTTGAATGTGGCAACAACGCTTTGTGAAGTTCGCGATACCGCCTCCCATGATGAGAATCTTGCCATCCCAGTCTGAGCAGGGAGGTGGGGGTGTGATCAAATCAATTGATAGAGGGGAGAATATGGATGGTGAGTAATCGTATTACGCGTCACGAAAGTATACTTACGGAGCCAGAACAACCCGGACCCATGTCAGTAACTTGGTTTCGCAAAGACGGTGATGATACGGTACCTGAAAGGGAGGGACGAGGGCTCCCGAGGCTTTTTCACTAGACACTGCAAAGGTGGCGGGGTGGCGGGCCGTCAGGGTTCCCCTGACCACGGTGACTCCAAGACACCCCGACTTGATGCGTTTGTGGAAGTGGGAGACGGAGAGGACTCGGGCGCCGACCTGGTTGTTGTGAACGTCGAAGACAGATGAAAAATCGTGATATGACTTGCGGTGAGCGACGTCTTGGGAGGGCGGGCTGATCACCGGGTTTGGCGGGGACATCTTGGGCTGAAGGGGAGATGGTGGGGTATGAAAGGCGAAAAGATGGAGAATGCGAGGCTATGACTCATTATGTAGTGACTAGGAATACGAGGGACATGCACAATACTCACTAAGTTGGCGAGGGTGCCAGTGAGACGGGCATGGTGATGATGACGAGGGAGGAAGAGGGCGAGGCAAAGACGCACGGCGATCGTCGTGCGCTCTGGGTGGAAGGATAGTAGAGAAGAGGATGGTGTCAGAAAGACAGGAAGTGATGCAGTATCATGATGTACGCAGCTGATTAAGGGTGGGACAAGAACTTCAAGGGCTCGTCCAAGGTGAATCCACCAGCTCCTCAGAAATTATCACAGGCAACAGACTTGCAATACGACCAGATATGTTCTCAAGTTGATGATTCACGTTTTCATATGTGTGTATATAGTACTGTACTACCGACCTCCAGAGTCAGTCTTGCAGCTCTTCTTCGGGGACACCAAAGTTATGCAACTCATCATCTACACCCAGCGTGTCC